>VFFE01005869.1:107639-176744 GCA_008921705.1 Burhinus oedicnemus
CCCCCCCCCTTATTCTCAACAGTCTCTTCTTTCTTTCTTTTTCATGGTTTTGTAACAGAGTAATTATATACATATTAAACTTTCAAGCTTCTCTAAATAAATCGGAGAGATACCAGCCTCAAGTTCTGCAAAATTACTTTTACAAACCTTCTTTTGTTCAAAGAGTTAAGTTTTATTACCTTCTTTCTTTTAAAAAAAAAAAATATTAAAAGGAGAGGAGGGGCGATCTATGCAAATATGTCCAAGAAATACCCAGAAATAACCTTTACACAGAAACCGGAAGTTCTCACTAATTAGGCCAAAAATCACTTCAGTCTACCTTCAGCAAAGGGCAGATCTTGGTTAAGTATATCTTTCCAGTCTAAAAGTAAAAGAAGTGGGTTAATTACAGACTGCGTATGTTCTATGGAATTCTTCAGCCACATGTCTGGTACCCTTCAGAGGTTCCTGAATTCTCAGTCTGTTACTCAGTTTCTAACCTCGCACACCTCGGGCTTCACAGCTGAGGAGTGGGTATCAGCTACAACAATTAGCCTTACCGTATAATGAAGTAGGCTAGTACTGTTACTATTTTGAGTCAGTCACTGAAGTGAGCAGCAGCACTCTAGAATGGTATACCAAGTGTGTTCCTCAACTGGGGGAACCTCCATGAGCCAAGAGACCCACCAGGAGCCCACAGCTCAGGCAAGAGCATCTGAGGAGATCCGGGCAGGGTCAGGAGCAATGGCGGCCAAGCCCCCCCACTGTACAACAACCCCCTGTGGAGCGCTAGCAAGCAGGACAGGCAAACAGGGCATGACACAACAGTTCGCACGGCAAGGCTCTGTGGTTCTGATGGCCCTGTCAGTGAGCAATGATATTTACCCAGCAAAAGGCCATGTCCTCTCTAAACTCCTCATCCCCTGCAACTGGCACAGCTTCCCAGACAGAGCTCCAATGGGAACATGCTGCTACCCAGGTGCCCTGCTCTTACACCAGTGCCGGCCGGTCGCAGTGAGCACAGCTGTGGGAGGTGCGCCCAGGTGGAGGAACTCCTCCGCTTAGTGGCAGAGCTCGAGGAGGAGGTCAATAGGTTGAGGAGTACTGGGGGGTCTGAGAAGGAGATTGACTGCTGGAACCTCACCCTACCATCCCTGGGACAGGCCCAACAGGCAGACAGGCTCATTGCAGGGGGGCTGGACTAGATGACCTTTAAAGGACCCTTCCAATACAAACTATTCTATGACACGTGATACGGAGGATTCCCTATCCTCTCTCCCTCCAGCAGAACATGGTGACTTAAGGGATAGAGGACAATGGCAACAAGTTCCTGCCTGGTGCAGCAAGTGCCTCTCCTCTGTGACCACCTCAGCTTCCCAGGTGCCCTGGTACGATAGGTACAAGGCTCTGCAACTGGAACCAAACAATGATGAGGATGATGGTCCACCTATGTTGGAGGTGTCACCAAGGTTAAGTCAGCTTATGCCCTGCATCAAAACCACTCCCATTAAGCAAAAAATGCAAGTCATTGTCATAGGAGACTCTCTTCTGAGAGGAACAGAAGGCCCAGTCTGCAATTGGACGCATTTCTGAGGGAAGTCTGCTGCTTCCCTGAGGTCCATGTTAAAAGAATTATGAGAAAACTTTCTACTCTGGTACGGCCCTCAGATTATTATCTATCATTGCTTTTTCATGCAGGCAGCACTGGAGTTGCAGTAAGAAGTCCAAGGTTGATCAAAAGAGACTTCAGGGCCTTGGGATGACTGGTTAAGGGATCAGGACCATGAGCATTTTTTTCCCTCTATCCTTCCAGTTGCAGGGAATGATGTTGGAAAAAACATGAAGACTCAGCTGATCAATATCTGGCTCTGAAACTGGTGTCACTGGCAGAATTTTGGGGTTTTGATCACAAGTCGGTCTACATGACACCAGGCCTGCAGGTGACAGATGGGGTACACCATTCTCAAAGGGGAAAAGGACCTTTGTGCAAGAGTTAGCAGGCTCATTGAAAGAGCTTTAAACTAGATTTAGAGCGGAAAAGGGATAAAATCTGGCTCACTAGTGGTAAGCCATGGGACAGCATGCCAATGTTCAAGGAACAGTGTGCTTGCAAGGTCCTTCTGTCTGCTCCACAATGTGCTGAGTACACTGGAGCACATCTGAAATGCCTCTGTACCAATGCGTGCAGCACCTTAACCATCTCAGTGGAGGCAGCGGATGGAGATCCACGTGGCAGCAAAGACGCAGTGGTTGTCGATGCATCAGAAATCGCAGAAGCACGTGAAAACAGTCACATGGGAATTAGGAGTTGTCCCCCCCAAAAATAGTGGAAAAAATAGCCCAGCTGAAGTGCATCAACATCAATACACACAGCATGGGCAACAAACAGAAGGAGTTGGAAGCCATTGTGCATCTGGAAAACTATTGTATTACTGCAATCACAGAAACATGGTGGGATGACTCGCACAGCTGGAGTGCTGCAATGGATGGCTATAAACTCTTCAGAAGGGATAGGCAAGGAAGGAAAGGTGGTGGGGTAGCCCTGTATGTTTGGGAGAGTTTTGACTGTCTAGAGCTTGATGATGGTGATGAAAGAGTCGAGAGTTTATGGGTGAGAATCAGGGGAAAGGTCAGTAAGTCAGCTGTCATGGTGGGAGTCTGTTATAGACCGCCCACCCAGGAAGAAGAGGCAGAAGAAATATTCTATAAGCAGCTGAGAAAAGTCTCACAATTGCTAGCTGTTGTCCTCATGGGCGACTGTTGTGTTTTAACCCCAGCCAGCAACTAGGACCACGTAGTCTCTCACTCATCCCCCCTTCCCGCCCCAAGAAGGGAAGGGAGAAGAGCGAGAAAAGGAGGGGGAAGGGAAAAAAATACCCTCATGGTTTGAGATAAAGACAGTTTAATAGAACAATAACAGAAAAGGAAAATAACAATAACTATAATGATGGAAAAGAATATACAAGACATAAGTCACTCTCACCGCCCAGTGAATTGGCTGCCCAGTTCGACTCAAGCAGATTCACCCCCCACCCCAGCTAACCCCCATTTATATACTGAACATGACGTCTATGGTATGGAATATTCCATTGGCCATTCCATTGGTCTGTCATGCTCCTTCCCAGCTTCTATGGGAAGCTGAAAAAAGTTCTTGAATAGTATAAAAATCACTTGGCAATAATTAAAACAATATACATTATTGACATTCCTTTCATACCAAATCTGAAAACAGAGCAACCACTAGAAAGAAAATTTGATCTATTTATTGCAGCTGAAACCAGGATATGGACTTCAACCTACCAGATGTCTGCTGGAAATACAATACAGTGGAGAGGATACAGACTAGGAGGTTCCTGGAGTGTGTAGAAGATAACATCCTGACACAGCTGGTGAGGGAGCCAACTAGGGAAGGTGTTCTGCTGGACCTGTTGTTTGCAAATAGAGAAGGACTCATGGGTGACATGAAGGTTGGAGGCTGTTTTGGACACAGAGATCAGTTTTTGATTCTCAGAGGAGTAAGGACGGGGGTCAGCAGAACTGCTACTTTGGACTTTCGGAGGGCAGACTTTGGCCTGTTTAGGGGCCTGATTGACAGAGTCCCTTGGGAGGCAGTCCTGAAGGGCAAAGGACTCCAGGAAGGCTGGACATTCTTCAAGAACGAAATCTGAAAGGCACAGGAGCAGGTTGTTCCCACGTGGTGTAAGATGAGCCAGTGGGGAAGAAAACTTGACCGGCTGAACAGAGGGCTTTAGCTGGAACTCAGGTCAAAAAAGGGGAGTTTATGACCTTTGGAAGAAGGGGCAGGCAACTCTGGAGGACTACAAGGATGTCGTGAGGTTATGCAGTGAGAAAATTAGAAGGGCCAAAGCCAAACAAGAACTTAATCTGGCTACTGTCATAAAAGACAATAAAAAATGTTTCTGTAAATACACTAGCAACAAAAGGAGGGCTAAGAAGAATCTCCATCTTTTATTGGATGCAGGGGAAACATAGTGACAAAGAATGAGGAAAAGGTGATGTACTTCATGCCTTCTTTGCCTCGGTCTTTAATAGTAAGATCAATTGTTGTTGAGTTACCCAGCCTGCAGAGCTGGAAGACAGAGACGAGGAGCAGAATGAAGCCCCCAGGATTCAAGGGGAAATGGCTAGTGACCTGCTACACCACTTAGACACAAACAAGTCTATGGGGCCAGGTGTGGTACACCCAAGGGTACTGAGGGAGCTGGCAGAAGTGCTCACCAAGCTGCTTTCCATCATTTATCAGAAGTCCTGGCTAACTGGGGAGGTCCTAGTTGACGAGAGGGTAACAAATGTGATCTAATCTAAAAGAAGGGCCAGAAGGAGGATCTGGTGCCAGGGAACATTATGGAGCAGAACATTTTGAGTGCCATCATGTGGCACGTACAGGGCAACCAGGTGATCGGGCCCAGTCAGCATGGGTTTATGAAAGGCAGGTCCTGCTTGACTAACCTGATCTCCTCCTATGACAAGGTGACCTGCTTAGTGGATGAAGGAAAAGCTGTGGATGATGTCTGCCTGGACTTTAGTAAAAGCTTTGACACCATTTCCCACAGCATTCTCCTGGAGAAACTGGCTGCTCATGGCTTGGATGGGTGTACCCTTCCCTGTGTAAAAAACTGGCTGGAAAGGCCAGGCCCAAAGAGTTGTGGTGAATGGAGTTAAATTCAATCAGCGGCCACTCACGAGTGTTGTTCCCCAGGGCTCAGCACTGGGGTCAGTTCTGTTTATTAACTTTATCAGTGATCTGGATGAGGGGATCGACTGCACCCTCAGTAAGTTTGCAGATGAAACCAATTATTTGGCTGGAAGTGTTGATCTGCTTGAGGGTAGGAGGGCTCTACAGGGGGATCTGGACAGGCTGGGTAGACAGGCTGAGGCCAATTGGATGAGATTCAACAAGGCCAAGAGCCAGGTCCTGCACTTGTGTCACAGCAACCCCATGCAGCGCTACAGGCTTGGGGAAGAGTGGCTGGAAAGCTGCCTGGTGGAAAAGGACCTGGGGGTGCTGGCCGACAGCTGGCTGAAGATGAGCCAGCAGTGTGTCCAGGTGGCCCAGAAGGCCAGTAGCATCCTGGTGTGTATGAGAAATAGTGTGGCCAGCAGGACTAGGGCAGTGATAGTGCCCCTGTACTTGGCACTGGTGAGGCCCCACCTCGAATACTGTGTTTAGTTTTGGGTCCCTCACTACAAGAAACCCATTGAGGTGCTAGAGCGCATGCAAAGAAGAGCAACAAAGCTGGTGAAGGGTCTAGGGCACAAGCCTTATGAGGAGTGGCTGAGGGAACTTGGGTTGTTTAGCCTGGAGAAAAGGAGGCTGAGGGGGAGACCTTATCGCTCTCCATGACTACCAGAAAGGAGGTTGTGGCGCGGTGGGTGTCAGTCTCTTTTCTGAAGTAATAAGTGATAGGACAGGAGGAAATGGCCTCAATTGTGCAAGGGGAGGTTTAGATTGGATATTAGGAAAAATTTCTTCACTAAAAGGGTTGCCAAGCATTGGAACAGGCTGCCCAGGGAAATGGTGGAGTCACCATCTCTGGGGGTATTTAAAAGATGTGTAGATGTGGCACTTAGAGACATGGTTTAATGGTGGGCTTGGTAGTGTTTGGTAATGGTTGACCTCAATAATCTTAAATGTTTCTATGACTTTACGGCTCTATGATCTATGATATTACTGAACAATTGATACAGTATAGATATCCAGATAGATATTGCTTACATATATATCCTCACAGACGGAGGCTTGTTTATATATCCATACACACCGTACTGGCTGAACACACTGAAATACTACAAAGGATCATGCAGGCAATAGTTGTTAAGAGATTGCCCTAAATTTTAGAGGAGCAACCTATAGATGTTAAAAGAAGAGTCTATAAGTGATAGTAAGTATGAACCAGAGCTGTATATAGCAATGGTTCTTTCAATCAGCTGAGCAGATAATCCAAGGAGTTGAAAAGTACGTTATAAAACTTAGGAAAAAGGCAGAAAAAACCCCCTGAACCCAAACTCTATCCTCAATTAAACTAATACAGTCCTATACAGATAAATAGGATTATGAAAGACAAGTTATTGTGCAAATAACCTTATGGATCTTGTCACTGTATTTGCATTACCTTAAAAAACAAATAGTTTCTGTACTGTATGTTTTGCATCCTCTATTAATTGTGTAAAATACAGTGCACTTTTCAAAGAATAACAAAAGCTTCAAGCCCCATTAACTATTTGAAAATTTCTATTGTTTTGTACGTTACCTGAGCTTAAAATTCAAAATCTAAACCAGGAAAATATTAAAAATAGTTTCTCAGATCTCATGGGTTATGGCAAACCCAGAGACCTGGATGATTAAACTGCATTCATTTCTTACTGCTAAGATGTACTAAGGCAGCTATAAATATAGCCATGTTTTTTTCATATTGACAATTGCTCCTTTTTTTTTTCTTTTTTCCCCAGTAATACCGTGCACAAACAAAGAGAACCTACATAATCATAAAGAGGAGAGAAATTGATCCATAAGATGTCTTTACATTTAAGACGGGAGGAGTACAATGAAGGATACTTAAAATCCCTATCCTACCAATATCTTGTCACATTGTTATATCAGTGACCTGAGAAGCCTCATGAAAAGAGAACAGAAAGGCTATCATGTGGCTAAGTGTCCCTTGTTTACGCCAGGAGATACAAGGAAAACAACAGGTAATATCAGATGGCCAGGATCCCTTTTATATACTTTACATATGAGCCCTAACAACCTCAGATTGGTTTCAAGTTAACATCAAAAAGGCACTTGCACTAGGCTGTATATTTAGCAATTTCAAAGCAGAAGCTATGTGAAAAAAACTATTTACCAAAGGAAGTATTGATAGTGTTATTCATACGAACAGTACAGAATTTACGCTATTCATTATAGCATGAGTCCAAAATAAACTTGCCTAAAACCATCTAGTGAACATAAGCAAGTATAATGAACTGCAAGAGATACAGAGTTCATTAATAAGGGACTCATTCTCCTCTCATTCATACATGATTTTTACAAGGTTCTGGTTTCATTAGAAGTACTGCTATTTAAAATCTTTACTTTTTTCTTAAAAAAGATCAGAGTGAACAAAACAAATAGAGATGCAACCTGAGTGAACTGCTCTAGTTGACCCTGTTTTTGAGCTAGGGAGTTGGACTTGCTAACCTCCAGAGGTCTCTTCCAACCTCAGCTATTCTGTGATCCTATAGCACCATTACAAACAAATTTATTTGCTTACATAGAACTGTTCACTATTAAAAAACCCCAAGCTTCTTAATTTTAACAATATACATTAAATAATAAACAAATAGAAGACAGTTTCAACTCATTTGGGCTGTTGAAAGTTTCCAGCAATGTCAGGTAAGGGGACTACTCAGAGCCAGCGCAGTTTAAAGGTTTCAAACTTCTTTTCCATCTGTACTTCCAGTTAACAATTTCAGACCAAGTGATCTACCTTGGGCTTGCTATGTCCTCACAAAGATCACCAGACAACTTTATTTTTCCCATTTATATCTAGCCTTACAGCTGTAAGGTCTTGGAAAGAAAATTTTCTTTCATACCTTTTGCACCTTGCACAACACTGAGAATGAGGCCTTTTAGGACAAAAATGTCTCTTAGCATGCATAGAAATAGCACTGAAAGCTTTTTATTGCTAAAAATAGGGTAAGGTTTATTTAGTCCAAGAATGAAGACCATTATTTAGGCTGAGCAAAGTAGAACTTCTTTCTCCATCAGCATCTGTCCTTCCTCCCCCCAAAAGCAATAATGCCTGTTTGGGCCATGTATTTCTTTGCAAGAGGAATGGCAAAATCCACATCACATACTTAAATGCTTCAGGACCTAGAGGTAGGTTTTTGTCCACAGTATGTGTAGATGCTTGGGGAATCTTTAGAGTCTTCAGAGTGCAGACAGTTTTGGCAGCTGCTCTTTCTAACACAGGCAGAATTTGTGTAGTCTTGAAGGAGTTGCAACAGAAAATTGCAAGTACTTCTATATCCAATTTGTAACAGAAAGTAATGGCACTTAGTAGTGCTGTCCAAGCCTGCCCTGAAGAAAATTATATGCAGGCAGCTTGATCCTACAAGCTCAGTAGGATCCTAAAAGCTCATTTTGTTCTGAACTCAGTGTATTTGTGTAGTAGGGAAATCAGCTCATCTCCAACAGCTCTCCCTCAATTTTTTTGAAAGAAAAGGAAAGTGAGTTCATGATGGATTTATTTGAAAGGCAGAACTTGAAAAGATTACATCCAGCCTAAGGTTTTTTCTTATGTATCCCAGAAGCTGCCAAAGAATATAGGTGATTCTTTCATGCAAATTTAAGTAGTCAGTAAATAAAGCTAGCAATCCTAACAAATATTCAAACTGAAGTGGTTAAGGCTGATATGCTTCCATTGACTGGACAAAGTTATTGGTTATCTTTAACAGACCAGACCAGCTTTCAGGAAGACCTGGGAGACTAACACATCACATATGCTGGAATAACAGACTGTAACTCTGAATTTAACTTGCATGTGGGTTTACTATGATTGCATGAAGATAAGAGCTGCTTATGGGACACACAAGTAGCCAATTACAGTTATTTCATGTGCAACTGTCCAGTCTGAATGTATAATTGCAGTAATTATATGAACAAACTAAGATACAACTGCCTTGCATTTTTTTCCTAACTGCTCTCAAGATAAAGTCTCTTCCTGTTAGGTACTTTTAGGGAGAGAGAGAAAAAAAAGCATTGTAATGAAGCGTAACAAATGTTTATTCTTCATATTCCAAGTATTCCACTTTAGGATGCTCATGTGGTTTTGCCAAATATACTTCTGCCAGTATGTTCCATAAAATTGGAAGGTCATCATAATCGCAGCTGCAGAGAGCTGATGAAAGAAAATTAAGCTCCTGGTCATCAGCTGTATCTGATTCTCTGCATTTCTTTTTCTTTTCCTACGTTCACCTCAGAGACTCTTGACAAAGGTGTGCTGACGTTTTGCCTCTCTCTTTTGCTATACCTGGCAACAACATGAGGTAACCCCAAAGACTCAGTTTCCTTGACTAGTTGACAGAACATAAGATTAAAAAGTAGCATTGTGCATTCTTGTTAATTATCTATAAATACTGTATGCTAACAATATTATCAGGATGTTTTTGGTGGACTAGACAGGTTTACTTCAGAAAGAACCTGAGAAAATAACCCCAAACATGCCTACTAAATGTCCGAGAGTAAATATTACAGCTGAGTCCTTTGCTTAGGCTAAAGAATTGGTTTTGCTCCAAGCAGGCCAAAGATCATGCATGTGCTGGAAGGTATTCTCCTAAGCAGACATGCTGCAAGACACCCACAGCAACTGTGCTGCCAGATCTCTGCTGAGACATGTGAATCTCAGAAACAGCTCAAGTATGTTAATGCCATCAACACCTCTGGTTTGAGAATCCCTACCGTGGCTGTCTTCTATCTTCTCTGAAAGCTTTGTTCTTACAGTTCAAAAAACAGTGCTCTGAGTCCAGGAAGGCTGTCAGAGCTGTAGTCACCAGCTACAGAAATGAGATAGGAAGAATGATAAAGATTTGGATTTATTTGGACTTAATTGGTTAGAAAAGCTGATGCACCAATTGCTCCAATGCAAAACTAGTGAATACCAAAACACGTTATGGAATAACCTGGACAGGGCAAGACTATTATGTTTCAGACGTGAGTGGGTGAACTCAAATGAAGGCTAGGGAATGATGTAATCTTTCATGTATACTTTACCTTAGACACATGGGCTTTGCAGCAAGACAGGCAATTGAAACTCATTCAGTGAATCTCAGAACTACAGGAAAGGAGGTTTGATGAGCTCTCTCAGAATGTCAGTATTCATCAGGAAAACATCATAATTCCTAAAGGAAACTGCACTTTAATCTGCATATAAAATTCCTTACTTGTTGTCCCATGAGGTGCTGATTAAATAAATTTCTTTTGAAGTTCTGTATATATGCATTGCAGAGTATTTCTAGGTTCTTGAAAAGACAAGGCTTTTTTAGTGATACAAAGACTCATAATCCCTCAGCAGTCTGCAAGTTTTATAAGAAGCCTACTGATACTCACACAGTTCTTGAATTAATGTTTTCAGAAGTATTTACAAAACATAATGGTAAAATATTTTTAATACTTGTTTGTACCTGTTTACATTTTTTGTGTGAAAGGAGGGCTTAAATCTTCATAATCATGCTACTGTAGCACATTCTAAGCCTTGCAAATTAGCCATTTACCTTGAGTGAATTACAGCATCAATTCAGTTAATATATTAAGCCAGTCCAAAACTGATACAACTGGAGGCTCTAGGCAAAATTGGCAGGGTCCCAGTCCTAGCAAGAGCTTCATGTCTTTAACGAGGCTTCACACCTTGATGTTATATGAACACTGCTTGGGGAATGGGAATGACAAACATCCTGCTGATCACAGGTCATTACCTTGTAAGGTAACATCCCAGGTAATCTACAGCATCTCTAATTGTTTTTCTGTGAAATCATTGTTTACTAGTTACTCTTTGCTGTTTTTCAGCAATCGAGAGCTCTAATAATATAGTGTTGAATAAATCTCTCTGGGCTCAAAACACCCTATGGCAGAAGGCCTCTTCCCATTTTCCATATGCTGTTTAAGGCCATCAGAGAGCGTAGGGTCTGCAGGTCCCTGAAGAGAACAGCTCCTCTTTGTCCTCTCCATTCTCAGAAGCAGGAAGAACACTGTGCTCTAGAGGAAGCATTTATGAAAGCTGGCTGTTCCCATCACTGTGTTGCGGTATTTATTCATTTTTTTCTGCTTAGAGGTGGGATCAGCTGTGTACACACAAAAGGTCTCTCGTAAGGGATGCTGAAGTGACACACAGAGCAGTACGGATCTGGTGCTCACTGTCCCACTCCAGTGCCTGAGGAGGTGGAGAAGAAGGATTATGCTCACCCTTTCCCAGGTGAAATATCCAGGCTATATAAATTAATTACACTTGACTTGCACATAAAAGCTTTTCTGCACAGCCAGGAAGATTGCGCTGCTCTTGATTTTTTGCGAAAAGCTGACATTGCAATGTTTGAGTATTACCTTATGAGCTACATTTTTGAATAGCACTGCCATTAAAAGTGGACACATTTGTGCTAGATCACAGTGAATATTTTGTTCTGTATCTCACAGATCATGGGAAGACAGCATAGATGATGATGGACTATTAGATTCTCTCACCATATGTAATGTCCTGGAAATGAGTGCTACATTTTTTTCTCATTAACAAGACAGCTGATTCCAATTGCATTATTTTCCTTTTCCGTTTTTTGGGGTTTTTTTTTTTGACAAATGATATGCAAACACTTAGTGCTCCCACAGTTTTATGGTAAGTGAATAGCTTGTTTCGTTGAAGAAGGAAAAACATATTTATGCTAGGGAAAAAAGCTGATTGCATACTAAATGACAGTTATAAGAATACAGTTCTGCAATAGCCTATGAAATATAATATTGATATAGATAACAAATGCTGGATAGCTTTTCTGAGATGCAGACGACATGCAAAAGGAAAGAAAAATGGGTAAGAACTGTTCTTGCCACTGAAAGTACCAGCACATAAAAGATCTTAACCAGACAGGAGTTCTGAGTCTGTCAACTTCTGTTTTAGTGAAACAAACAGGAGACAGATCCTCTGTTCTTTTTTCCCTTCTTTTGACAGCAGAGAAAGATTATGACCATAATTACTGCTCTAAAATCTAGGTGATGAGGCTTAATATTTGAAGTTATCTGTGGTTTAGTTCAAAAACTTTGAGGCTGGCACAGTAATTATTATATAACTCCGAGGAATTTTACTTTAAGTTTTGATTATATTTTACATGAAAATCTATAATTTATTCACATATAAACCTCCACAATTTCAAGTTATCTATCACAGCTTCCAGGTATTAAAAATGGAGAGGGTTGATTTATTTAAGAACACCCACAACTGGAATGGACTCTCTGATTTTAGACAACATAACAGGAGAATTTAGCCACACATGTAAGTATTAGTAAAATTAAAAGCAGAATTACAGTTAAACTTAACACTGAATGAATTCTATATGAAAAGACTAAAGGAAATATTTAACATGGAAAAATACTGAGGGATCTGCCAACTTAATACATTCTTTCTACATGGTGCCTTATGCAGTCTTTGGACATTAAAACATTGGTCATATTTGCAGTGGTAATTCCCATTTGGATAGAAATGGCAGTGTGTTATGGCTTCCTTTTTGAAGACTGTGTAATTCCCAGCATGATGCAGAGAGAGATCATACTGCTGGGGATGCAACAGTGAAAAGTAAATTCTGTAGTGAGCATGTTGACTACATTCTCTGCGATTTGTCAGAAAAAGGACACTGCTGTCCAAGATGACTTTGTCTTCCATATACAAATAACATAAGTGCAAAAGGAGAAGGTATAGTAGGTTCAAAAGTAGTTGAATAAGATAAAGATAGATGTAAGAGACCTGTATCAAGTTTCAAATATGGAATGTATTATTCCATCTCTAGTGTAAGCAAGTATCAAGAGAATAGAAAACAAGATTCATAGAGCCCGTTTTACAATACCCAGAAGTATTAATGAAACTCACAGAATGAACAGGAAGATTTTTTCCCTGTGAAGGACAATAATTATAGAAAAATAATTAGTCCTGACTTGTCATCCATACAGAGACACATGCAATTAAAGCAGACAAAAAATCCCAACACAATTGCAGACATTACTAACCACCAAGAAAAATAAAGAAATCATATCTTCTTAATGATTTTCCTTAAAGTGAATGACAAGTTCTTTCAGACTCCTTGCACCAAACAGTATGCCTCTCCAGTAGCTGACAATGTATGAATTCTGTGGAGAAGCTATCGTCAAGACAAGAGAGGGACTACTTTCATGACAAGTCTATAGCTGCCTTTTTTATTCATTGGGATAGATTACAGAATAAATATGCACAAAAAAATCTGAAAGGTAGATGACTATATCAGATAGCTAGTGACAATATTACTTGGGTATCTATTATTCTCAAATTTGTCAGCAATCCCCTTAAGAGTAAGAAAATTATTCCTACATCTAAAAACTGCATAGTGATTACAGTCTTTCCTGAGGTTGTGTCTTACAGTTTAAAAAAAAAAATTTTTTTCCACCGATTTTCATACGAAAAATCCTTATTGAACAAATTTTATCTGGAAATTAGAGTGAAGATAGAGTAAAGGTGTCAAGCAGAGAAAAGCAGAGGTTGGGAAAAAGAAAAAAGGATAAATTTAATCTTTTTTATCCTTCACTCTGCCTATAAGATCTTAATTAATCCATCTGTTCTTCAGTTGCCATAATTATGACATTTCTATGTCCTTGACTGAAAAGTACCAAACTAACGAAAGACGAGAATGCAAAATAAATTTTTGCATACTTCTTAATTTATATTTTCATCTGTATTCATGAAATCTTAAGAATCAGACATGGAAGAGACCAATTAAATCATCCAGTCATTCCCCCTGCTGACAGCTCTGAATAATTCCTTGTATTTTCAGGTCCTGAAAATACAGCATTTACATACAGATGACAAAATACATTTTAATGAGCAAGATTCTTTTTCGTGTGCAATCTGAGCAGAACTGTTCAGACGAAGGCAGGTCTTTGTCACAACAGAAGACTTCTAAGGGAATATACACTTCAGCTAAGACGAGTGTGCGTTACCGGATCAAGCAGTATACTTAAAGAGGTTATTATTATGCATTTCAGCATGTCATAGGAAAAGGACACATGTTAATTAAGATCAATCAGCACACCTTCTGAAGCCTAGTGTGGCAACCAAGGGGTTAAACATTACCTTAGACATGAAGCAAGATGTCCCAGTGAATAGGATAAGGTAACCTTAACTAAACTCTCTTTCTTCATTCAGTTAAAGATCAGTGAGAACCCACCATTAGTTCAGTACAAAGTCACTCTGTCATTAGTGAACAACTCAGATAACCATTTGGTCGTAATTGTAACCTCAGAATTTTTAGCTATTAATGAGTAATAAGATTAAGATGAGTTTGTCATTCAGAAGATGGCCTGCAGGCTGACCTTTTGTCATAATGTGACTCTTAGTGTGGAGTTATGATCTGTGTCTTGAACTTAAGTACAAGCCCTAATCAGACATTGCCATCTTCAAAAAACTATATTTACTGCCCAAAAGCCAGACTACGTGGGATAAGATGGAATTTAAAGACTTATTGCACCCCGCACCAGTATTAAAAACTGAGTCTTTCATATTATTTTAAATAAGCTTTTTTTTTTTTTTTAACATGGTTTTGTATGACAATTCAAAAGAGATGCCCAGACTCTGGCTATTATTTCTCTGTACCATCAAGCTCTTCTCATGTAGTGACATTCTGATGATAAACAAGGAAACTACCATAAACCCACACGCAACATTTCTGAGGAATAAGTTCAGCAAAACTTGTACAGATTGGACACCATGCCATGCAGAGTACACTCTAGGTTGTTCTAGACCAATATCCAGGTGAAAGGCTTGACAACAGGGAAGTTCCAGTAACAACCATGTGAATATTCAGATAGTATTGGAGAGAACTGGGCATTCGACGTCAACTTCATTATGATGAAAGTACTGATAAAAGTATGATAACAAATACTTCTATGACACTTATCTACCTGAATATAATTTCCTTTTTTTTTTTCATAATTTTTACACCTTTGAGCAATAGTGACATAGTGCTATATCAAATAAGAGTCAAGCAGTATATGCATTTCTTTTTCTTCTCCTGTAGAGCTGTGACTGAAGCTTAAAACAATTTTACTATGTTTTGATGAGCTAGAGCTTTTTTGTAATAATAGAATTTACAAATAACTGGTTTAGCCTCTGAATCAGCCTAACACATAAAAATAATACATTATAAATAAAGATATGAAGTGTTAATGCTGTGTTAGCAATTTTCCCCAAACAATTACTAACAAAAACCCAAGCAGTTCTGACAAGTACGTATGGTTAGAAATCACAGACTAAGAAGCAAATACTTCAATATACCAAGTGTGTCGTTGATCTACCAGCAAACACTTTTATTTCCAGATATGCATAACAATTGTTCCAAATTTAAAATATTGTCTTCCTAAAACATGTTTTTACAAGCTGTGATTTAATGAAGGCATTATAAATTTATTAGGTCATTTTCTAAA
Organism: Burhinus oedicnemus; assembly: GCA_008921705.1. Taxonomy (NCBI): domain Eukaryota; kingdom Metazoa; phylum Chordata; class Aves; order Charadriiformes; family Burhinidae; genus Burhinus; species Burhinus oedicnemus. The sequence continues at coordinate 122,830 of VFFE01005869.1, forward strand.
CCCATGTATCTTTCTCCTGTTCATTTATATGGAGGAGAAGACAACACCTCATGGAAATTATGAAGCAGTGGTGTAGCATGAATGGGAACTTTGCTGGAAAAAATTAATTCCAGAAAATCAACATACACATCCCCCTTAAAAACTCCTCATTTGCTGTTTCATACAGAATCACACAGTCTGCGATTCTGTATAGCACGTAAGTTACCTGAAGTAACAGTTGACTATTTTAATGCATTACAGAAAGTTATCAGAGCGGGTAGGATCAAAGCTTGCTCTCCAGTGCAATTTGCTGCCCTCTGTGTGCATACAGAGGCATAGAGAATTTAAAGGTATCTTTATACTGCACACCTTCCCCCCAGAAATCTTATTTGTCATGCAGCATGCAAGGGCACAGAAAAGCAAGTAACAGTAGAGCAGGAATCAGACAAAATAAGTATTGATCTGGACAATCACACTGGTTGCCACCTGTGCACATCCCACAGGATCTCTATGGAACCACAGACACTAAGAATAGCTCCATCACAGTGTTTGTTTTGGGTAGCAACATATACTACAAAACACGGTAATGCATATTCTCATAATTTATGGTAGCACTTCAGTGACTCGCAACCCTGTTTCCTCATATAATATGATATAAAATGTAACTTAGAAGTCCCTTCCAAATTTTCAAGGTTCCTCATGGAGATGGTCCATAACCAAAGCAAACCATTGCCACAATGATGACATCTGTTAGCAGCATGATTTGCTCCAGAAATTTCTCAGCCTAAAGGTCTGTTTGTGACAGCAAGAGACAGTTTATGCCAAAAATCAAATCAAAGCATTGTAATATATAATTGGAAAAATTGAAAAAAAACACTAATCTCACAGCCTATGTGCAAAATGAATCTCCTCTTTCCAACTTCGCTATTTTACAACAGTAGAAAATGGAACAGATGGACAAAAAGAGGCAAAAAAAAAAAAAAAAGGAAGAAGGAGGTAAAAATGACACTCCTCAAAATCTTTTGATTCAGTTGAAACAGGGAGGGAAAACTCAGGTATTTGTAGCATTTGGCTGTAGTTGGAGGAATTACCACCTTTCCATTACATTTTTGTATCTGCCTACCGATTTGCTACTTTCGGAGTTGCTCAGTTACTACAGAAGCTGTTATTCAAATCAAAACTGAGCTGGCAGGATTCACACAGCTCTATTCCAGCCAATCTGTAGCAGATGGGGGAATCAGCTATTTTTGGCAACCGTACAGTATTGATGTTTTTTCTTTTTTTAAAGTTACAAAGCAGTGATACAGAATGCATCTTTTATTCATGATACACGGAAGATGTAAATAAAGCTTAACTTCATTGCTTCAGAGTTTGAAATACTTGCTGTTTGTGCAAAACAGCTGTATGACACTCCTGTATTTTGACTGTGAAGTAACTTGTCTCCTGTGGACTTCCCTAACATCATCAACCATGATCAATGTCTCTAGCCTTTCTTTTTATAGAGAAAAATTAATTCAGTGGGTGTATACCATGGAGAAATAGCAAGTAAGCATTCCCATGATCCATCTAAAAATGCCTGTCACATATGCTTGAATGTAGTTGTCCTTTCTAGTGTATTTCATCTTGTTTTTAACAGGGACCCAGGATAATTTAGTTAAAGATATGCAAATGAAAAACTAGAATCCCAAGGGATATGCTTGAGTCAAAAATAATTCTGTCTATCCAAACTGTAACTAATGAACAAATGATTCAGTGAAATACATTCCATAATTCCATTCACCACCATCTGTTATTGGCAAGATACTTTGTTTGTTCCAACTACAAAGCTCGAGCAACCGCATAACCACCAAATTAAGGGAGAAAAGTGAATGCTGCAAATGCTGCAAGGAAGAAGCATGTCTGCCTTTCACAGAAACATGCATAATTGCACTTCAATGTCTAGCAGAATTTAACACTTACCAGAAACAGGGCAACAAGGCATTGGTATCTAGAAAAAAGTTCAAGACAAGCAAAGTTGTTTTTTTGGCATGAAATCCCCTTCAGTTGCAGGGTGCAGCACTCTGGGATACATGAAGCTACCAACTCTTTTCCGCTTGTTATCTAGATCCTCTATACCTTTTTGTTGGGATCCTATTTCATTTCATGCAGTAAAAATCAAATGGAAACTACATTCAGCTACAACAAATGGTGTTGCTGTTTCAATAGCTAGCATCCTTCCCTTAGAGGTATTCTCAGCATGTTAAGATGAGACTATACTCCTACATATAATTCCATTTGGACACATGTAGAAAAAAGGTCTTGACTAGCGTATGGCAACAGACAGCAGGGTGCTTTGTTGTGAACTTAGAAAGAGGGTTGTTTTTTTGTCAGTCTATTTCATACAATTTTAAATCCTCCTTTCCATAGGGATATCAAAACTATTTATACTAGTCAAGCAAAAGTGGGGAAAACAACTCCAAAGGGTTAACTCACAGACTTGCTAAGTTACATGGAAGAGGGAGACAAAGATGTGATTCACAGTCCTGTGTTCAAAAATCTTTAGTCCTATTTTGCAAACAGTGTCTCTGGTTGCCTCAATATTAGTATCTACTAAGATGCTTTGCAAACATTACTTACTAAAGCAGGTACTAGTGCTTTCCACCTACACAGGAAAACTACGTGGTCAAATGTAGACAGTCCAAAACTAGTTCCACATGCTTGGTGAGCTGGTAGGAAGCATTGCCATCTCCACCCACAGCTATTAACTTTATATATTTCATAACATAGGGGTGACAGCCCTGCCATGTATCCTGCTGTCATGGTGGTGTAAGAAATCAGGCAAGTCCAGACAATATTTCACAGTGTAATTCAAGATTTTTTTGAGAATTTATTTCTGTCATTTAATTGGAGACATCAAGTAAGTATCAGAGAAGAGGTATTACCTGAAACAAGACACCTCCTGTAAGAAGTCAAGAAATGGAGATAGAGTTGAACCTGCCTCTATTAGGCTCAATAATTTAAAGTCAATCTGCTACAGCCAGCATTGAATTTATGATTGGTTTAAAATGCATACACATTAGTACTGGCTAGTTAAACCCAGCATTTATTAACTATCATATGAACTATATCCTTTATGAATTATATTTAAGGATGATTTATTTTAAATGTTTTTATTTTCTCTTAGTGTGCATGCAGGTTAACAGACCACCTGATTTATATTACTATATACATAATAGTAAATGCCAGCTATACATGCAACAGCTGGAATTCAGGCAAGAAATGCATCTATAGTGATAGGAATTAAATATTTTACAACTCCATTTGCCTTATATTTACTTTACCTGAATCTGTCCTTTCTTTCCAGGTTATGAACTAGACCTTCATAACAAACTGCAGAATAAGAAATGAGAGTTTAAGAACCTAGTTCAGCAGTTTGTTTAAACATTTCTATTCTTCCAGAGGTTACCTGAGCCAGACTATAATTTAGATGCTCCCTTTAACAGGACATTAGAATCAAGCTCAACTTTGCAGTTATCTTTTCATTCAGTTTAATAAAGAAAAAATACTGCTTCCGTAACTATTACTTTCTACCATAATTTGTCATGGTTTGGTCATTAACTAGAATATCTAATCTGACTGTATACCCTATAAAAGTGTTTAGAATGTCAATTATATTCCAGCCATTTTACCATGAGTTCAGTGTTTTATGGCTGATAATCAAACCTAGTGTTCCTTTTTCCATTCACTAGCATTTTTATAGCAATGCAAGGTCATACTGAAGGTCCACCTAGCTCAATATCTCATGTCTGACAGCAACAACCATTTATGAAAAAAGTAAGAATGAGGACAAGCACAGAATGATACTGCCCACAATGTGTTCTATGTAAGATTAAATCTTTTGGTTGTAGACTACCTTCAGGAAAGAAGTTCAAGTCTTAGATATAAAAGGCAAGTTTTATAAAAGCTCATATACACATTAATATTTTAAAAGTTGAAAACCAAAACTACATGGGAATAAGTTCAATTATGCGGAAGACAGCTGGGGAATAGTCCAGAGATGCAAGTGTATCACAGTTACAAGCCTGACTAGCTTAGCCTGGGGCTGGCAGAAGTCACCATTATGGTCTTCAGGGCAGCAGCCATAGAAAACATGGTTGACTGGGGCTGCTGCTGACACCAACAACTTGTGGGCTGTCCTAACAAAGTGATTATGAAAAAAATCACGTGTCTACTTCTTTCTGAAGCCAGCACATGCCTGGAGCCAGAGTAAGGTGCCTATCTGCCCCATGATGGGTAGCAAAATGGTAACAGCTCCAGTGACTACGTGAGAAAACTGGCAACTAGACTTGCTGCAAAATGCTCGTGCTGTGATAAGAAGACAAGTAACTTGTCCCATCCACAGTCACTGCTCCCAGAAAAACAACCCTGCGAGCCAAGCATCCCCACCCCTCCTCCCCTCCACCTTCCACCCCAAATCCACTCCTTAGGAAGGTAAGAGAAGGGAAGAGGGATTCGTTGTTACCTCTGCTGCTAAGAAGCCTAGAAACAATTTGCATATATAGTGTTTAGTATCTACAGTAAAAGACAAGGGGGAAGAAAACTCCTGTCTTGCTCCAATTAATAGTTACATGATAGAATTAGGAGCAGTTTGTTAGTGAGTCGCAGAGGTTTTACACAAACAGCAAGGAGCATCAATAGAAACAAGACTGAAGGTGACTGCTTCCTAAAGCAACCCCCATAGATGTTGTCAAGATTTCCAGCAGTAGAATCTGGGCGCCTTCTTTTGAAAAAGCCATAGACAGATAGTTTCAGTTTTTAGCAGTTTAATCTGTTGAGATAACGTTTGGAATTTAAAACATTTTAACACAGCAGGAAATCTAGCTAATTCTAACAGTCAGAATGACTTGATTCAGAACTAAGTTGATCTCCTTTACATTTCTTCTGTTGATTTATGTCCATCTGTTGGGTAGAAAACTGTAATTACAGTAGATAGAGAGGAGAAAGAAAAAAAAAGTCAGAACTTGAGCTTTCGTTTAGTATTTGATCACATTTTGTATTTCAACATTTCATTTTATGAAAGCCAAAGAACCTAAAAAGTGAAACGTAGTTTAAACTGCTGAATTGTTCACAGACTAGTGTGACACTTGCAATTGGGCATTTAGATAAATCAGCCTTGAAGAGGGCTGGAAAACTTTAATACATCACAGCATGTCATTCAAGGTGGCAGTAATCCACAACTCTTCTATCTAGGAAACAAGATACAATGAATAAAAATAGAAGATAACACTACTTAAAACCTTTGGGATGATAGCTGTATGGGGAGGAAGAGGAATACTCCAGCAAGAGTTTGCTTTTCTTAGAGGACTTGCAACCCATCCTAAAAAAGCCTCAGCTTTATGGTTTTGCCCCATATATAGCTAATGGAATGAAACATTACAGGAGTTCCTGCACCATAACTGATAATGTTATTAACACCTTGTGGAGCAGATCAATTAATACTTGCAGCCATGGTAGGTACTAAAAACTAACTTACTTCAAAAAATAACAGGAGAAGTAATTTGGGTGTTAAGAGGAAAAAAATAATCATAATCAGGAATCCATGTAATGAATTTATACAACTGTCAACAAACTGGAACAGAAGGATCAGTCCCTCAGAGCAGATGAGGCAAGAGAAACGAGTGAAAACATAACCAGTTTTAAATGCCATTATGCCGACAAATGAAACAGCTGAAGAAAGTGTTCAGAAAACATTTAATACACAGAACACTTCTGCAGACAGCACTCCGGCTACTTGACAAGGCTGTATGTCAGAGCAGGTTAAATGTAACTGGTAGAGGGAGCCTGAGGAGAAATATAAGGACTTTCCTAGAGAGGCCAAGATGTTGGAAAGCACACAACCAAAAATACAGAGCAAATGGTATCAAGTTTAGATACCTGGAGAATTCAACCTAATCTTCGAGAAACACAGGTAGAGGTCTAGCTTGGAAAAAAAGATTTGCCTTGCATCATAATCAAATGAAATTATTGCTCCAGGTCTAAAATTGCATCTAGAGAAAGCCCAGTGGTAAAGTACGCTATCATAATCTTGGCCACATTTTGTTGTCTTTGTTAGTAGTGCCCAGTTTCCAGGTGGCTGGAACAGGTTGTATCATCCACCCTGTTGACTCATGTTTTAAATCACAGAAGTCATATACCTTTCATAGAGCACAAACTTGGGCTCATTTCCTATTCACATACATCAGAATGAAGTGCTCTAACGGTTAGACGGCCCCCACAAGTTTTACCTAATTGAGCTTGACCAAACATCTGACAGCTGTTTGCATGGAAAAAGGGCAAATAAAAATAATGAGGCTAAATTTTTCAACAACAGTTAGAATGGTGGGGATAACAATAATGAACAAAGAATAAGTTTGGAAACATCAAATCAGGTGACAAAATTATTAAATTCATCAGTATATGGGTGACATGGGTACAGCACTTCACACGTAAGGCACCTCCTGTTGCTGTCCAGACCATTTTTGGCATTTTTTAAGGTGATGAACATCAAACATGAAACATGCCATGTAGCTAGAAGGTTCTGCAAGTAATTTGCAGTGCTATGAAGTCCTCTTAAAAGTGTGTGGTTTCTCAATTGTGAATTACTTTACCTTTTCAGCTTTAATGGTTCACTCTACCACAACAATAATCCAGCAAACATTTTGCAGGTGACAGGCCCAAAGGCATGAGGTATTTTAGAAATGAATTTTTATCTGAAAATACTCACATTAAAGTGAATTTCAGTGTTATTAATACCTCAGAGCCTGAAATTGTGTCTCCATAAAATAGTAATGCAACCTTGGTACTAGGGGACAAACTCACTGATGGAGATGTAAACTCACTTTAACTCACATTCAAGCCTCAGTCAGCTGAGTCAAGTAGTTGTGCTAAATTTTATATTAAAATTGTTCTGATTGAAAGTATCTGTGTATTTCATAGTTGGCAATTTGTCAATATCCATGTGAACTGAATTTGAATCAATGACACACAGGGAAAGAGATATATATCACCTTATTTTTTAATTGAACTTCTGTATACAAATCTGAACTTGTTCCTAACTATGTGAGAAAGTACATAAATGCTCTAAAATAAAATAAACTTGTGCAAAGTTCATATCTATTCTCCTCAAAAAGCAGAGGATGACAGGCCACTAGGTAACAAAAGTATTGCTCAGGCAATAAATGTAACACTAAGGCAGGCATTGGTATAGTCATCTATACCCCATCTGAGGACCTGATGATAAAAATAATTAATTTAAGAAACAGAAGCCACAAGAAGCTGAATCCTTTTAAAAAACAAAACAAAACAAAACAAAACAATAAACCAACCGGGTTTTAAACAGTACATTAAACAACTTACCCAGAAGTATAAAGTAAAACTGTAATAGTGAATACTTAACACTGCACATAGCTATTTGTACTGTCACATCATATAAACTAACGTAAAAAGCCGTAAGTCTGACTGCTTTCCTCCAGAAAGAAAATCTCATGAGAACGCTTTAAAGAACAAAGCACAAATTTGCTTAAGCAACTCCTAGACTATACCTCAGGTTTCACGCCTCATCTCAGTTCCTCCCTTTGGTTGCAACAAACAGAAACAAAACAAAACCTAAAATTTTTGTTGCGTGGTTACTTCTCACATTGCCTAAACCCAGTTAAACAGATTTAATCCCTGATAGTACCTCCACATTTTTCCATGTGCTGCCTATGTCCAAATTCTACACGGAGGACTGTGATGTCAAGAAGACAGGGTAGCCTCACAAAGAAAGAAACATTACAGTTGCTGCAATAATCCATCACAGCCACACAGGATGTACTGAGACACGAACGGAAGCAAATTACACAGATTACGGAATTTTGCAAAAGTGCACTTTGCTTCCCTGCCTCACCCCCCCAAGTTTAGTTGTCATTCTCATTCCATGGTGAAAAGTTTGTGTGAGTGTTTTAGTCCATGGATTGTTTGCCAACTGGAAATCGAACATCTGCTGTTCAATTATTGACTATTGGAGCCAATTAGCAGATCACCTAAGATGCATGGTATTTTTCTATTTGTGTAAACTTGATTAGTGTAAGAAACTTATTCCCTTTTTATAAGTGTATTATTTGCAAATATTTGCATCTGCTTACTGTATCCACGAATAAAACAAAAAACTTCATATATATCCACAATGGCATTCCAGGGCCTTCCATTCCACAACTGTTCATTCATACATTGCTGTGATTTTGTCTTCTGCTATGCTGATTCCCCAAATACCTGAATGCAACTAAAGAACAAAGGAATTGTCATAGCAGGCGAGACCTGACACCCACATGGTTGAGGATCCCACCACTGATGGAGTCAGTAGCACATGCGTGCTCTCCTGCCATGCCCTCCAAGCTTCAAAAAACTAGTGATTCACACATATTCTGAGCTAGAAAGTTACACAGAGTGTTTAATGCACAAAAAGGGGGTTGAATGCTTTAGTAGAGAAGTATTTCTATTTTTGATCTTCACAAACCTGTGTCTAGGAGCTCCTCATTTAACAACTGCAGTGTGAAAATTCTCCCCTTTATTGATAAATTAGTTTAAGTCTGCTGCCTAATTATTTCATAATTTTCCCTTACTCTGTATTGTGCAAAATCTCCAAATGTTTATTCTGTTTTTTTCATATCATTTATGACTTCATGGACCTGTATAATGAAGTCAGTAAATGAACAAAGAAAATGCAAAGATTGTGAAAGGGAAGCATGTGGGGAATATACAGAATTAATGCACTATAGCAAAGAATGAGTCATGTGCAGAGGTAGCCAGTCAGTGACTCATGGTCCACACCTCTGTGTTTTGGATGAATTAAAATTAATGCACTTTCAAATACAAAACACAAACAAATACAAAATTCCCTTGCAAAGACATGCTTTGAACATCACTGGATACTGCAGGTAATAATCTGAATACCATTTAAAACACTAGGGGCCTGTTGTATAATGTCTTTTATATTCTAGTTCCTTACTGTTCCAATTCAAAGCTAACTTTTGTTCCCGGATTTTCACAATGATGAGACAAGACCATATACAGAAATGAAGTTCAGAATTTGCACACCGATTTCTTCCATTTAGGTGCTGAGTACCAACGAGATAAGCAAGGCCACCAGACACTGAATATTTTCAGAATCAGAAAAGGTTAGATGGGAAGGGACCTCTGGAGATCATCTGATTCAACCTTCTGCTGAAAACAGAGCTTTATATTAGATTTTCCAGGGCTCTGTTAAGCCAGGTCTTAACTCTGCCAGATTCATCACTTCTTTGGGTGGTCTACTCCAATGTTTAACTGTTCTCACAGTGAAAAATATTTTTTCTTATATCCAGATACAATTTCCCCTGAAGCAACTCATGCTTGTTGCCTCTTGTCTTGTCATCATGTGCTCTTGTGAAGAGAGTACCTCCCATCTTCTCTGTCAGTACCTTGTAGGTATTGGAATACTACAGTTAGGTTCCATCTCAGTGGCCCTCTGCTAGACTGTCTCCAGTTGTTCAGTGTTTCTCTTCAGCTGGAGGGGACCAAAGCTGGACACAGTTTTCCAGGTGTGGTCCAAGAAGTGCCAAATGGAGGAGGATCATCACATCCCTCCATCTCCTGGCTGTGGCCCTGCTCCTGCAGCACCAGATGCTGATGGCCCTTGCTGCTGCCAGCCCCAGGGTGGCTCCTGTGCAACTTGCTGTTCCCCAGGGACTTTTTTGCAGAGCTACTGCCCAGGCAGGGAGTGCCCAGCCTAGATGGCTGCTCAGGATTATGCCATTCTGGTACATGACTTCACATTTATCTTTGTTAAGCCTTGTGCAAGGCCCAAGGTTAAACTCTGTGCCCTTTTCCTTAATATACAAGTAAATTCACTGGTTTTAGAGGTGGCTAAAGTAAATAGCCTGCTACCTGGTCTAGACAAAGAAAGGTTGACATTATAGTAAAAGTGCCTGCCTGCTCCTCAAGCATAACAGAATTTTGTCTTTTCCCCGTTCTTCATAACAGGTCAGCCAAGTTGCAGCAGTTTATGTGCAATAATTTCATGCCCCAGGCTGAGCACCTCTGAGGTGCAGTTTATTCAAACACAGGATGTTGTAACAGAAACCATTGCCCTTTTAAAGCATGTAGCATATATACATGGTAGAGCTCAAGCTTCTTTCATCCACAGATGAAAAACTAAAAAAGGTTTTCCCCAAGTCCAAGTGAGCCTATAGATTAAAGAAAATAAGACTTTTTCCTTCAATATAGTAAGAACAGAATCAGCGATCTCCCCTCCACAGAATCCAAAAGTAAACCAGAATGGTAGTATGTCTTCTTTTTTCACTGCGTAGCAGATGGAGTGATGCACTTCACTTATAAGAGAGAAACATTGCATTATATAAATAAATGTATTTATTGATATAAAAAAGGGGTTTAACAAAATTTGAAAGTAAATGTGACAGTGGTTTAACAAGGTTTGATGGCGAGGTACATTTGGTTATTTACTGCATAGAGGACAGGGTCAGACAAAACTGTCAGGGAGACCCTCCTGTTGAGTCAGGAGATTCAGAGAGGACCCCCTTGCTTTCTGAACTCCTTCAGAGAGAGGAGTCTAGGTGTGGCTGGATTCAGTCCCAGTCCCAGACTTGGTCAACGGTTTATGTCTAAATTTTATATGTACACAATCAATCCTTTATATCACTTAGCTAAGATTTCAAAGTTTATCAAGCTATTAGTCACTTACTGAGGATCTGTTGCAGCAGGAATACCTCAGCCTTGAGGAGTAACCTTGAGAGGCGTCCCTACCCACAGGAAATCCTGATGTGCAGCCCGCTGCCATGTAGAGAGCTCAAAGGGCTCTTGGGCTACTCACTATTTATGGGCTAAGATGAGTCACTTAATCATTTTTGCATACCAACTGTAGATGTTAATTTTTTCCAAATTTGGCTTGAGTTGGACATTGGCCAGGACTGTGGTTAGGTGAGCATATTGCCATAAATTAGCCCTTGGCTATTGTGTTGTTACCCGCCTCCCCCTAACTCCCTTTGACCAGACGCATCCATCATGATCGCCAGTGATGGTTATCACTTGAGCAGTGTTACGGGAAAAGGTCAGCTCAGGGTGTGGGGAGGACACTGTCACACACTGCTCCTTCCCCTCCCTTGCAGAACAGCTTTCCACATGGGAGATGAAATAAAGCTATAAGCATCACCGGGGGGAACAGCTGCACTTTTTTTTTTCCTGCATTTGAGGTTGATTCCCTCAATTTGAGAAGCCACTGACCTTATCAGTGTATAAATATTTTACTAATTTTTAGTTTTTCCTCTTAAAAGGCATAAGAAAGTGGTTTTCACAGAATGTAGGTAAGTGCTGGAATTCTTTGCAGCAGGACCTCATGGATGCTGAAACTGTTTGGAAGAGAAATCTGTAAAGTACACAGACATTATCTAAGCCTCTTGAAATACTTTTATTTCAATGCTGGGAGACAAAGTAATAATAAAACTCCTTGTCCTTTCATTCTGCCCCAGCAATTCATATTTGCCCACTGTCAGAGATAAGGTTCTGAATGATCACTTCTCCTCGTTTATTAATGGCCTCCCTTATGTTTTTATGATTTTGTGCTTTTGGTACAAAATTGAAACAAACTGCAGCATACAAAGGCGTTTATACTGCCTGTAGTTGTACCGCAAAAGGCCAGGGTCACACAGAGATTTCCCTCAGTATTAATGTAGGGTCCAAACCCTACAAATGGAGGCCACATCAAGAGAACAATTTCTCTATGTTTTCTCACTAAATCTAACAAATTATTCAAATACAGGTTGAATTCAAATGTGGATATGGGTTTTCTAGTTTAGAACTTGGAAACTACATAAATAGTTCTCTTAAAATCGTTCACTTTTGTTTCACTTCAGAAATTGCTTGCAGTGGGAACGTGTCAAATTTATTACCATTAAGTGCATTTCCTTCACTCTGAAATGCCAGCCCTGCAATTTATACAGAATGCCAGAGCTCTATATCCGTAGAAGACCTACTGATTTCTCTGACACAGTACAGGTCTCCAGCACATTGTTAATTTCAGAGTCAGGTCCTGCAAAAATTGTGACAGTTCACCGACAATATTGATATCTTTCAAGATGAGGTCTTTAGTCTGAACTGAAATAATGTATTTTCGTAAGTTATGTAGGTACTTGCTGAGTGTATGAACAGAATCCAAGCATTTTTGTCTCTCATACTTGCAACAATTTGCTTTATGAATGCGCCAATAGACAAATTAAGGCCATATTGTAAGAGGTTTATATTTTGTTTTCCTTCTATGATAGATGGAGCTCCATAGGGATTTATTTTATTTTTAGTGTGATATAAGATTAACAAAGACCTCTCCCTTTCAAGAAAAAATATAAAAGAATAGCACTGATATGAAATTGTGCCTAGTGCAGGTGGTGATCACGCTGACATAACTGCTTCAGAGTTATGGAGTAAATTGCAGTCTTATGGTGTAATGTTTGATCAAAATGAAATTGACATTCAAATGCTGGATTTCTTCAACAGTTCTGGCTCTAAGAACACTTATTAAAATTCAACTATTCTATTAAAGATTTTCCTAATTGTTTTGAGACTTGCTTTGAGCAAAGTAAAATATCAAAATCATAAAGCAGCCACGAATTCTTTCCATGGTAGTATATCAAATCTAGCATAATCTTCAACTGAACATTGTAAAGTAGGTTCAAATTCCAGAGAGCAAACTGACACATGAAAGCATCTGTTTAAAAAGTCTGAAAAGTTAATTTATAATATTAAATGCTTTGCAAGTAAAAAGCCCAGGAAACTATACAGAGCAAATGCAGACAGTCCATTAATACTAGCTATTATTTTAGAGGCTAGTAACATTGTTGATTCTATCATTCAGTCAAAATCCAGGAATTTGCAAAATTTTCCTTCAAATCATGGAGTCATAGAATCAGTTAGGTTGGAAAAGACCTTTGAGGTCTTTGAGTCTAACTGTAAAGCTAACACTTCCAAGCCCACCATTAAACCATGTCTCTAAGTGCCACATCTACACATCTTTTAAATACCCCCAGTGATGGTGACTCCACCATTTCCCTGGGCAGCCTGTTCCAATGTTTGAGAACCCTTTCAGTGAAGAAATTTTTCCTAATATCCATCTTAAACCTCCTCTTGCACAACTTGAGGCTGTCTCCTCTTGTCCTGTCACTTATTACTTCAGAAAAGAGACTGACACCCACCGCGCCACAACCTCCTTTCTGGTAGTCGTGGAGAGCGATAAGGTCTCCCCCTCAGCCTCCTTTTCTCCAGGCTAAACAACCCAAGTTCCCTCAGCCACTCCTCATAAGGCTTGTGCCCTAGACCCTTCACCAGCTTTGTTGCTCTTCTTTGCATGCGCTCTAGCACCTCAATGGGTTTCTTGTAGTGAGGGACCCAAAACTAAACACAGTATTCGAGGTGGGGCCTCACCAGTGCCAAGTACAGGGGCACTATCACTGCCCTAGTCCTGCTGGCCACACTATTTCTCATACACACCAGGATGCTACTGGCCTTCTGGGCCACCTGGACACACTGCTGGCTCATCTTCAGCCAGCTGTCGGCCAGCACCCCCAGGTCCTTTTCCACCAGGCAGCTTTCCAGCCACTCTTCCCCAAGCCTGTAGCGCTGCATGGGGTTGCTGTGACACAAGTGCAGGACCTGGCTCTTGGCCTTGTTGAATCTCATCCAATTGGCCTCAGCCTGTCTACCCAGCCTGTCCAGATCCCCCTGTAGAGCCCTCCTACCCTCAAGCAGATCAACACTTCCAGCCAAATAATTGGTTTCATCTGCAAACTTACTGAGGGTGCAGTCGATCCCCTCATCCAGATCACTGATAAAGTTAATAAACAGAACTGACCCCAGTGCTGAGCCCTGGGGAACAACACTCGTGAGTGGCCGCTGATTGAATTTAACTCCATTCACCACAACTCTTTGGGCCTGGCCTTTCCAGCCAGTTTTTTACACAGGGAAGGGTACACCCATCCAAGCCATGAGCAGCCAGTTTCTCCAGGAGAATGCTGTGGGAAATGGTGTCAAAGCTTTTACTAAAGTCCAGGCAGACATCATCCACAGCTTTTCCTTCATCCACTAAGCAGGTCACCTTGTCATAGGAGGAGATCAGGTTAGTCAAGCAGGACCTGCCTTTCATAAACCCATGCTGACTGGGCCCGATCACCTGGTTGCCCTGTACGTGCCACATGATGGCACTCAAGATGATCTGCTCCATAACCAGCAAATTTTCATCCACACAAATTCTCCTACAACACTACAGAAATGAGGTAACACCGGAACAATTTTCACTCCTACAACTTCCCTTTATTTTACACTCACTTCAGCTCATTATATTTCCTCAGGAACTACATTCCTCTCTGCAAATATATAAGTGCTGTTTCATCACTATAAAACAGCTATTTTAAAAATTATTACTGTTTATCTACAGAAGATCCTGATTAAGTTATATAAATTAATGTATGTAAATTTAAGCCTAAATAAAAGCTATGTTTCTATGCTATATATATTTTCTCTTTCTAAATAAGATAACCAGGATCAGACATAAAGGATAATGATCAAGTTTTATAGCTAATATACCGTAGTCAATCTTTCATTCCAAGCTTCATTATATAAGGGTTAATATGATCACATGAATCCTTGTTATCTCTCCTTCTTCCAATCTTATTTTCTTATTTGTTTCCTAGTGCACTACTATGTTTTAGGGAAATAATTTCATGGACTTATGCACAGATCCTTTTCCCTTAAAGGTACGGTTAATTTAGAATGCCCCCCCAAGGTAGTTTGCAGTTACAATTATCCCTTTTATTGTGCATTAGCTTGCACTGACAATAGTTAGTCTCATCTGTTGTTCTGCCTCCCAGGCACCTAACTTTGTTATGCTCCTTGAGTCCTGCATAGCCTTCTCTTCTCCAGTAGTCACAAGTCATTCCATGTCATTTAATCACGAGCTAAATGTTGTCCAAACAGTCTGAGAAGAGGAGAAAGAGATTTCTTCTGTTAATTTTTTAAAAAATAAAATTGGTTAGTATTAAGAAACACATATTTTTTCCTATCACATTTGTCATTATCACGGAATCATGGAATCACGGAATTTTCAGAGTTGGAAGGGACCTCTAGAGATCATCTAGTCCAACTCCCCTGCTGATGCAGGATTGCCTAGAGCACATTACTCAGGACTACATCCAGGCGGGTCTTGAAAACCTCCAGAGAAGGGGACTCCACAACCTCCCTGGGAAGCCTGTTCCAGTGCTCTGTCACCCTCACCATAAAGAAGTTTTTTATTATGTTTGAATGGAACTTCTTTTGTTCCAACTTGTGCCCGTTGGCCCTCGTCCTGTCACTGGGAACCACTGAAAAGAGTCTGGCTCCATCCTCCTGCAACCCACCCTTTAGATACTTATCACCAAGAATAAGGTCTCCCCTCAGCCTTCTCTTCTCCAGGCTAGAGTCCCAGCTCTCTCAGCCTTTCCTCATAAGGGAGGTGCTCCAGTCCCCCAATCATCTTTGTTGCCCTACACTGGACTCTCTCCAGTAGTTCCCTGTCCCACTGAGCTGGGGAGCCCAGAACTGGACACAGGATTCCAGTTGTGGCCTCACCAGTCCCGAGTAGAGGGGGAGAATGACCTCCCTCGACCTGCTGGCCACACTCTTCCCTATGCAGCCCAGGATTCCATTGGCCTTCCTGGCGACAAGGGCACATTGCTGGCTCATGGATAATTGACTGTCTACCAGGACCCCCAGATCCTTCTCGTCAGAACTGCTTTCCAGCAGGTCCACCCCTAGCCTATATTGGTGCCCAGCATTCTTCCTCCCCAGGTGCAGGACCCTACACTTGCTCTTGTTGAACCTCATTAGGTTCTTCTCTGCCCAGCACTCCAGCCTGTCCAGGTCACGCTGGATGGCAGCGCGGCCCTCTGGAGTGTCAGCCACCCCTTGCAGTTTGGTATCATCAGTGAATTTGCTGAGGATACACTCTGTCTCCTCATCCAGGTCGTTGATGAATATATTGAACAAGACTGGATCGAGTATTGACCCCTGGGGGACGCCACTGGTTACAGGCCTCCAACTTGACACTGCTCCATTATTCATAACCCTCTGAGTTCTCTCACACAGCCAGCTCTCAATCCACCTCGCTGCCTCCTCATCTAGCTCACACTTCCTCAGCTTCCTAACGAGGCTATTATGGGAGACAGTGTCAAAAGCCTTGCTGAAGTCAAGGTAGATAACATCTACTGCTCTCCCCTCATCCAGCCAACCAGTTATAACATCATAGAAGGCTATCAGATTGGTCAAGCATGATTTACCCTTGGTAAATCCATGTTGACCACTTCCAATAACTTCCTGTTCTTCAACGTGTTTGGAGATGACCTCCAGAACAAGTTACTCCATTACCTTCCCAGGGACAGAGGTGAGACTAACCGGCCTGTAGTTCCTTGGGTCCTCCTTCTTGCCCTTCTTGAAGATTGGAGCAATGTCGGCCTTCTTCCAGTCCTCAGGCACCTATCCTATTCCCCATGACCTTCCAAAGATGATGGAGAGTGGTCTAGCAATAACATCTACCAGCTCTCTCTGCACTCACAGGTGCATCCTGGCAAAGCCCATGGACTTGTACGTGTCCAGCTTGGCCAAGTGATCTCTAACCCAGTCCTCCTCAGCTGAGGGAAAACATTCCTCTCTCCAGACCTTCCCCCTTGCCTCCAGGGTCTGAGATTCATGAGGGACAGCTTTAGCAGTAAAGACCAAAGAAAAGAAGGCATTCAGTAACTCTGCCTTCTCTATGTCTTCCACTACTAGGGCGCCCATCTCATTCCCCAGTGGGCCTACATTCTCCCTAGTCTTCCTTTTTCTATTGATACACTGAAAGAACTTCTTCTTATTATCTTTAACCACAGTGGCCAAGCTGAGTTCTGCTTGGGCTTTGGCCCTTCTAATTTTCCCCCTGCATAGCTTCACTATGTCCTGGTATGCCTCATAAGTTGCCAACCCCCTTTTCAAAAGAATGTAAGCTTTCCTTTTGTTTCTGAGGTCCAGCCAAAGACCTCTATTCAGCCAGGCTGGTCTTCCCTATCGGCTTGTTTTTTGGGACATGGGGATGGCCTTCTCCTGTGCTTTTAAGAGTTCCTGCTTAAAGTATGACCAGCCTTCCTGGGCACCTTTGCCCTTCAGGACTGTCTCCCAAGGGACACTCTCAGCCATGCTCCTAAACAGGCTAAAGTCTGCCCTTTGGAAGTCCAAGGTGGCAGTTCTGCTGGCTCCCCGCCTTGCTTCTCCAAGAATTGAAAACTCTACCATTTTGTGATCACTCTGTCCAAGATGACCTCCAACCTTTACATCCCTCACAAGACCTTCTCTGTTAACAAACAGAAGGTCCAGTAGGGCGCTTTCCCTAGTTGGCTCCCTCACCAGCTGTGTTAGGAAGCTGTCTTCCACACACTCCAGGAACCTCCGGGACTGTTCCCTCTCTGCTGTGTTTTATTTCCAGCAGACATCTGTGAAGTTGAAGTCCCCCCATGAGAACAAGGGCGAGCGGTGGCGAGACCTCTGCCAGCTGCTTATAGAATATTTCATTAGCCTCTACATTCTGATTGGGGAGTCTACAATACAGAAGTACAGCTGGCTGAATATGTCTTCACTGTCCTGTCGTATTTTGGATATTTTTCCCTAGTTTGGATGTTAGAGCTTCCTGTTCGCCTGAGTTTTAGCAACCAGCATGAGCAGTGATGAAGTTTCCAGGCACCTGGAGTTTGTTCTACCTCCATCACCATCATCCCATGGTACCGAGCACCGCATGGTGTCAGGGATGCACCAGCTGCTCACCTGTATACACAGAAAAAGTACCTAGCAAACAAATAATCAACTGCTTGTTTACTGTGATTTGTGAATGGAGCCTGTCACTTCAGAAAGATAGGGCAGAGTCACAAACAGCAGGCACCAGAGAGAAGGAACTGGGTTGGTGAAGGGATCTTTGTTAGTAGTGACAGCCACAAGAGGAAGCACATGTGATTACTGCTCTTTAATAGTTTGGTCTTTACAGCACAAGATACATGGACTGGTGCTACACTTCTGTAATGAGTAGCTTTTGTTAAGCTGTGAGTATGCCTGCCCACAAAAAGGTGATTGTTTGCTCAGTTTGTCATGAACTGGTACAGAAAACCAGATGGAGTTTATTTAAAAAAATACAAAACCAAACCAAAACAAAAACCTAAACAGATTCAAGCAGAAAGGAAAGATTAATAGACAGGTCTCAAATGCAAGGTAATTCCTATACCTGGGAAAATGCTTAGACATGTAATCATATTTATCTTTGCTCTGAAAGCAAAAAGAAACAACAGGCACTCATCTCATGATCATATTGGAAAATAGGAGAATCACAACAAAAATTCACAGCTGTCCAAAATGGTTGCAAGTCTTAATGGACAGAATGCATTAGAAGCCTGCTGAATTATTTAGGTGACTCAAACTTTTGTTGATACGGAGCCTCTGATGAACGTCTGTCTGTTCAGCCTTTCTTCTTCATCTATATCTTTTGACGACAATTCTGTGGATGAGGTGAAATAGAAGGAGACTTCACATCAAAATCTTTACTTCTGCTACTTTTGTTCCTAATACACAATTACATTGTCCAGCAAGCCCTGAGTTTGCCCGATGTCTTCAGCTTTCTTTTAAATTTTCATCATTTTATGATGTCTTGTATTTATCAATTGTTAACAAGCAGCAGGACAGGGGAGCAGAACTGAATATTTCTCATTTCAGGTTTCATTCTGCAGGTGAATCAAAATAAGATTTCAGACAAAACTGTCTTCCTGAAAAGCTAAAAATCCACAGCTTATTATGCCATTAATAGACTTAAGAGTACCTTCTCTTGTTCTTAAGATTGATAGTTTTTTTTTTTTTCTCCTGCTTATCAAGTTCACACATTTTTGGTGCTTTACTTGACATAAAAGAATGAAAAAGAAAGAACAAGTGATAACAGTGCCTGGAATTCATCCAGTATTTTAGATCTCTTTCTTCACAGTAAGATGCAAGCAAACAGATGTCCTTCAGGTTTTTATGCGAAAACTTCATAATTGCAGTGGAGACTGATACAGGGCAAATAAAGCAAGTTTAGCTATACTGTTAGTTACATTAGGCTTAGGTCAAATGTGTTAGGAATATATAGAAATATTAGAAATATTGGTCGAATGACTTAGTCATGGAAAAGGAGGGTTACTACAGACTCCCGGAAAAGATCAAAGCATTTTTAGTCCATAAATCACAGCTTACTTAAAAGTTTCTTTGCAATGAGTATAAAGAAGATCTGGAAAGAAAAGTCAGTACATAATTACTAACTTGTGCAATAACTGATTTACAAAATTATACAATTCTTCAAGATGAATTAATTTGTCACAGTGGCTTCTGATTTACTCTGTTTCCAAACCACCTCTCTGCAGTAGAAGAGAGAAGACTTACAGCTTTAAACTTTGGCAGCTAAAGTTACAAGAGAGAACAAGACTACATAGCATTCCCCAGGGCAGGAAAGCACAGCCAGGGAGCATGGAAGTGCACTATAAAATTGCAGGTTCTTACCTTGTATGCTGTGTAGGCACTTGCATGTAAAAAAACCTAACAGACTTTGTAGTTTTCAATCTTTTTATCCTGAAGTATGTGGTTTTTGTCCAACACAGCTGTGTGCTAGGAAGCATGAGGGAAAGAAACAGGAAAAAAAAAAGTCAGAATAGAACTACAGCTTAATTCCAGTACCATGTGTATTTAAAGATGTTTACTTTGAAAGTATTGTACAAGAAAAAAAAAAGTAAAAGCCATCATCTCAACTGTTAAACGGTGGAATAAAAATGTTATGAGATATTACATCCAAATTTGAGATTTGTAATGAACTTGATAACTCCAATTATGATTCTGATTCAAGAAGATGGTGACTAGAATTGGGAAAAGAGAAACCAACACTGAAATCTCAAATGGAACTATCCAAATAATTAGGGTTTTTAAATAAAACAAAAGAAAACTAGTGTTTCCTGTAGACTGAGTATGTTCTGTAGGCTGACGTTTCACTGGCCTTACAATACTACAGAGGGTGAGGTATTTCAGGAATCCAAAAGGTATGTATGTAATCAATGATTGCAAACTAACCTACTCTATGCTCCTAGACCACAGCAGGCTTCATTTCTAGAGGCCAAAAGCCTGGGGTTTTCTACCAAAGTGTAGTGCAAGCATGTGTTCCTGGGTGCAACAATAATTGAATTCAGATGTAAGTAGCCAAATTCTCATTCAAAGCAATGTGAAACATTCTTCTTCCATGTAGCTTTTCACCCATCAGAAAAGCATAAAAAAAGTCAATCATAAAACACAGACATAAACAGCATTCACTGAAGTCAAAAGGGAAAGAAGAACCAACAATAGCAGGGCTATTTAGAGTGTACAAGATTGTATCGGTATCAAACTCAAAACATAATCTTGATCAAAATTCTACTATCTGACTCTAAAGTTCTTGATCACTTTCTCAAAAACCAGCCTTTTTATGAAGCCTGAAGAGCCAAAGACGGTCATATATACTCCCCAGAAATTTTGTCTGTACCCAGCCTACATTAAGGAGATTCAAGACCTGTGCAATTGGTAGGCGAGTGAAGTCTGAAGAGCCCACTGCAATGGAGAATGTGCAGTATAGTCGGCATACCTTGGCACAGAACTGGCACTTAACACCTTAACCACCACCATTATTGGAAGCTACTATTCAGGCTTATGGAAACTGGATAATGTCAGACACTGCCAGAGTAATCAAGAAGAAAACCTATTGCAAGCTTCAGCTTAAACAGTTTTGAATGCTGTTTCACATGGGATACTCCAGTTCTACTCACTGAAGTCATAGAGGTTAACTTCACACAGCCAGAAAGTTGTGAGCTGATTGCGTGATGACTAACATCAAGTAACAGTAATTTTAATTGCTGGATCAGAAAAAGCTAAAAACCCCAATGAACAAAAGATATGGCAGTCTATTCTCAAATAGAGAAGGCAAACCAACACAAATTGTAATATACAACGACAATATACAACAAGAGCAACATACAATGACCAAAGCCTTATACGGACCAGAAAACCATAGTTCTCGTAGCTCTTTAAGTGACTTTTTCAGGATCTGATTTTTCCCTCAGGAAAAGCTGCATGACAACCTGTGCATGTTACAGATGCATAAAATGAAGCCAAATTCAGACAGACTTTGTGGAAGTAACAGAATGTTAATGTCTTCTGACATAATTACTCTGTGTATGTATTTACAGTCTTGGGAATTAAGTAACAAAATACAAAGCTTAATCTCTTTAAAATTGGATCTAAAAGAGAACTTCACAATACAAACCTTCTCAGAGATTATGTATGCTTGTCAGGGAGCATGCTGACCTATGCTGGAAGGAATCTAGGACAAACTGATTGCACTGTTTAGGCTTTGCCTTATGGTTGAACTTAAAACATCTGGGACCTTCAATTCTTGTTACTGCGGGCTGCACCTAATGGATCGTATTGAAGCACACTACTTATATTTTGTATTTCTATATTAAGATATTCACTTGAATTTATTTTATTTAGGCAGAAAGCTGACATCTGATCCAGAAGACTGTCAATCAGTTCAGCTGGTGTCTTAGCAAGCTACTTGTGTGATGCATATGCTCTGTTTCAATTTAAACTACAGAATAGATCAAGACAAATTAATTACATCCTCAGAAAGTATTTTCTTTTTGCTAGGACAAGTTTTGGACATCAATATAAATAGCTCATAAAGAAACTTAGACTTAATTCAATCATATAAAAGGAACTATCTTATAAAACCAATCTATTTTCTAACTGCAACAATATCCATTTTCAGAGACACCAATTAACCTAGACCACCTCAGAAAACTTTAACTCATTTTCTGTTTCCTTCAGGAATGTCGTCGTTTCCAGGACAAATCTTTTTTTTTTCCTCTGAAGAGTGAATTAACACCACACATCTGACATCACAAAACTGCTGAGATGGAAGCAACCCGAGAAAACTAGAAGAAGTGAAAAAAGATTTAGGGAAAATTAAATTTTCTCAACAACTGACATGGTCCACATGATCAAGATGTCTAGTAGTTACAGGACGACTTTAGTGGTGGAGAGAATGCATGACCTGCACTTGTGGTTCCTGTGACTTGGGCTCCACGAAAGCTTTCATACCTACAGTATTGAAAAATTAATAAAGATGGCATAATCAGGACTTTATCATCAATGCCATTTTCTTAAAAAAAATACAAATACATTTTGCATATCTTTCTTTTGAAATGAAAAGTTTGCACATGATTATTTTACACGATTTACATGTATCAGTATACTCTGCATTTATGTTATCCTTTTTACCTGGAGAAATGTATTGCAGTAAGTCTATTACACATGAAATTTGCATTTTCTCTTTTATCATCTTTATCAAAATAAAAATAAATTTGCCGAAGAGAAAAGACCATAATCAGAATCACTATCTGAAATACACACAGGTTTATCTCTGTGCTCTGGTCAGCAACAGTAAGACCTCAGTTGCAATTTTCAAAAACACAAGCCACCTTAGAAAATGGAAGAAAAGCAGGAACAGTGATCAGGTACCTGTACCAAAGATTGTTCTCTTCTTTAGATGAAATATCCCAGGCTATTCAAAGCTTACATAAGCCTCTTTTAGCATGTTTTTATGCATCTGAAGAAAGAAAGCAATCAGTTCATGATCATAGTAGGACAAAAAGTAATAATGGACTTAGTAGTTAAAAATATTCAGACTAGATATTAGAAATGTTTCTGTCAAGACAGTGGACCAGTGGAGCAGACTGCCTGAAGAGGCTGTGGAATATCCATAATTTCTTAAATACCTCACAGATATCAAGAGAGAATTATAAATTAGTGCTGGTATTGGACATGGAAGCATTAGACAATTTCTTAGGATTCCTTTCAGTCGATGATTCAGTATTTGTCTGGTTTATTTTATGTTTTGATGATTGCAGATTATGTTTAAGGGTTGGAATAAATTTAAGGACTAAATATTAAATTATTGAAACTTGGTCTGGTGCTTCATGTTCGTTCCCTGTTAATGACTGATTATACAATAAGACAACAGAATAAATAGTATCATAAACAACAATGAATACATAAAAATGCAGTCTAATGAGTTAAGGATTTTTAATAAAAAGAGATTTAGCTGTAGATTCTACAGATGATTCCTGAATTTTATTTTTCCTCTCTAGGATTCCACGTTCTGTTGACTTCATTAGAGTCAGTGGAACTGCTGCTTTATGACGTCATCCCCTGAAATTGTTATCCTTTGACTGTTGAGGTGTTGGTGTTTTACAGCCCTAAAACAACTTCACATCAGTATGTAGCACACACAGTTTAAATCAAGTTATCAGAATTTATGCTCTTAATCTCATTTGTACTGTATTATTGAATTTTCTCACCTGTCTACAAACAGATTATTTAAGGTAGTAAAGGTGGTTTTTGTGCTACTCCGGAGTCTTTTGTTTTAAAGAACATCTGTCATTTTATTACTTATTTTCCTCAACTTCAATCCTCATTAGTCAACTGGTGCCAGTCAGATATGATATTTTTCAGATATGAAACACTTTAAAAATTTATAGGTTGTTTCAAAAGAAATTCTGCATTGAACTGGATTGTGAAAGATGCAATATCACCTGACCAAAGAGAGAGCCCTCAACCAAGACCAGACCTCACTATATTATTTAGCAACACATTTTATTTGGAAAAAGTATAGAGCTACATTTCTGTTAGGTTCTTTGGTATACAGCGTAAGTTTAGGATACAAAGTTAACTTGTCAAAAACCTTCTGAATAAGTTTGAAAGGTCAGATGAAACCTCTTACAAAAAACCCTTTAAAGCCAGATTCATTTTATCATTCAGCCTCAATCCAAAAACCTTCTTCTGGGAAAGCTACTTCCTATAATTGATGAAGACCCTCATGTCACAGAGGTTGAGAACCATGATTAATTATGTGCCATTTAATATATTGGAATGTATTTGTGTCAATGATAGAATACATCAGATTGTTAATCTAAGCCACAATATGCAAATTTCCCCTCACAAGGACAGCACTCCTAACAACTACTGAGAAGGCTCTGACCAGTGCCTATCATGTTCGATTTACGGTAGATAACTGGACAAATCCTCTGTCTTCCCTCACCAATAATAAAAGAAGCGACTTCAGTTGCACAAGCCCTTCTTTTCCTTGACTTCTTCTGTAACACTGAATTTTGATTTATATTCCCTGTTTCTTTCATACATCCCTTTTTACCTCAAAGGTTCTGATTTAGCAACTTGCTGTAGCTCACCTAACTTAATGCAAACACTGATAAAAGAGTGCTCATGTAGATGGTATGGCTCCTTATTTAAATCCTTCCAACACTCCCTGTACTGAAAGTCTGTTTATTCATTTTTTTCAATTTTTCTTTTGTGTTTTAAGCTAGTCCATGCAAGAAGCACTGAGAACATGAAGCACCAAATCAAGGCCTTACAGCAAAGGACACACTCATTAGAAGAGCTGTGCAACTGTCACCTACTCTGCAGGCATCACTGAAGCCACAACACCAACCTCTGTTAGCAGACAGATCCACAGATCTTATTCCAGGGCAAACCTGGCTCTGGAATAAGACAAAAGCCCTGGCTGCAATACTGAGTGACACTACAGAAGGTCTCTTGTCTTCTGGAAGCACTCAGGCAGGTCTTGAGAGAGTAGCCCGGATTAGGCTGCCCTTGCCAGGACAAGTCCCACCACTTGCTTTTGCCACCTTTTTGCTTAAGGAGTGGAATGGAGTCTGGGTAAGATGGTGATCGCATGAAGAGTGGACAGGAACAGTGGCAGCCGGTTTTCTGAACGGACTCCTGGGAAAAGTGCCATCAAGAAAAGACCGTATGAACTGCCCTAGCTACCCACAGACACAACTGAATCAAATCATTGCTAACAAAGATGTAATGATCTATTCTGCCAGACTAACACCAACATACTTTAAATGCAAGTCAAAACTGATAGCAGTCCTTGATTCTTTTTCTCTTCTGTGGAACAACTGAAGATGTTTGTGCCAGTTGAACTTACCACACCCATAAAAAAAGTATGACCCTGCAGCTGCTCTAAGTCACTGAGTTCTTTTGCCTCTGACAGTTCTGTGCTGATTTATATTGCTAAGACTCTCCAAAATCATTTGAATCACAGAATTGCACAGCTGTAAAAAGAGGACTGAGTAGGCGCTGATGATTACGCTTATGGTTATTGTTTTGTCACATGAAACTGCAAAAGCATTTAATGAATGAGTCATGGTGAATTATGTTTGAATTATAGGTTGTGACTCATTGATTTTTCACATTGTTTTATCCTTCCAGCATTCTTCTATAAGGATCTAAGAGACAAGAAGGAGCCTGCTCTGTCAGACCTAGAAAAGGAGAAAAGGGTTATTCATCTACACTCAACCCATCAGAGGGGCCAAGAATGAGGAGTAGATCACCCTAACCAAGGAAAGAAAACAGTAAACATTTTCTTGCAACTTCAGTATGCCACAACTTGGGGGAGCTATATGCTGGAAAATCTAAACACAGCCTTGTTGAGTAGGTGACAGAACAATCCTATTTATGGCATCACAGCATCGGAAGATGTATTTTTCTTGGTTGGTCTTGACTGCTTTCATCATTAGTACAAACCAAGCTAAATCAATTATCTCTCTGAAGGAAGAAGAAGAGTTTTATATGAATATAATAAGCTTTTCCTAGTTGCAGTTCTCCATTTTTAACCCTTTATAAATTCCTGGCTTGACTTTTTTTTTTTTAATTTTTTAAAGTACATATCCTTCAGCATTACTCTTTAAACAGCACAACTCACACCTGTTCTAGCTAGTGTCCCACTAGTTCCACGTTAGCTTGTAGCACTAATGGCACTAAGAACATGCAGAAACTGGACCCACCATAGAAAGCCCAGATTAGAGCTAACATAGGTTTGGGCAGTGATTTCTCCTGTTGCTTCCTGCCTTCTGGTAATAAGACGAACTCATATGGTAGAAGGTGTTTCTCTCCCTTGACAGTGGAGAGGCTTCAGCCCCTCTGCTGCAGTTAGGGTGAGGAACATGCCACCTCTCAGCATCGTTCCATCTACCTTAACTGCACTGCAGCACGCTGGTCTGAGGCTGACTCCATAGCTGTGACATACAAGGTACCACTGCTTTTCGGTTGCATTCCCACCGTAGCTGTGGCTTCAGGTGTGGTCCTCACTGTGGGGAGTGCAACATAGAAAGGACCCTTTCTCAGCACATCTGGCCTGTGCTCTGTTAAACAGCCTAGGAGACATCAGCTCTCAAGTCAAAAAAAGATGCCAGAGACTGTACCTGGCTAAAAGCACTTGAACTGTAATGAAAGAGCTTAATGTTATTGAGCAAATGAATCTCAGTTTTAATTAAAAGATCTTCTTCTCCAGTGAATAATCAAAATCTACAGCTGGCCTAGGCATCTCAGAGCAATAACAAACTGATGAGCCTATCACACAGTCCCTTTTTATGGCATATGGTTCTGCGTTAACTGAAAATAAGAATATGTGAAGCATTGCGAATGCAAATCAATTTTATGGGGGGAAAAAAAAATATATTTATACATAGCAAACTACCTATATATCTATTTATATATAGATAATATATGTAACTATATATGCATAAATACAAACAGAAAATATATAGGTATATGATATTTAAGCATAGATATTTATATATAAAGTAGATATCATTAGGTATGTAGTAGATATGTATTAGGTACATATACAGATACATTGGATACTTATCTTTCTATATAGCTATGTATATAATATATCTAGATATATCTATATAAATATAGATAGATATATCTATGCATTTATCAATAAAAATATTTAAATATCTGTATCTAAATATATGTAGAGAATATGTATCTATATATAGAAAATGCATAGGTATAATATAAATTTAGAAAAAAAAATATATCTGGGATACATTATATTTATTCCAGAAAAAAGCTTCATTGCAATGTGGGACATACCAAAACACCTTCATAGTGAAAACTCAATGAAGAAAAATGCATCATACTTTGGATTTGATTAGAATGTTTCATTTCAATGGGAAGCTTGTTCCTAATATTTAATAAAATATGGAAGCTTTTAGTTTAAAAATACAGCATGTTTCCAAATACTAGACAGTATTTTGTATTTCTTTTCGAAAATTTGGTTTCACTGAGCATTCTGAAATCAACAGAATCATCTTGGTTTTGTGCTAGTGTTTTTGATGGATATTCATTTGGTGATCATTATTACACATGGCTGAAAAAAAATGAGCTAAGATATCTGGTAAGCCAGAGGAATCTTTCAGCGATGGAGTTCAGATACAGGCAAATCCAACCACCACTAAATGGCTTAAGGGATACAATACTCCAGTTCAGTACTAGGAAACTGGTAGGACTTTTCAGCCTTATAAGTAAACTGTTATTTCGGCCTGGAATCTTAGCCTACTGCTCACTATGTGTGAGTCACTATGAACTTACAGAGCTACTAAAAGGCTAGTAGACCACTACGGTATGAGGTACTTACTGATGAAGTTAATGAGCTGTAGGAGGAGATAGACCTGTCAAAAAAAAAAAAAAAGTAATAGCAAGAGAACTTCAGAGTTGCATAAACACCCAGTACTCAGGACGCCAGGTGGCTTTCCAAGGATGACCAAGAAGTCTTTTCACAGGAAGCTTCAGTCTCTGTTTCCAGTTCTGTTTGCTGAGCTCAAAACTCATCACAAGGCCCTGGGAGCTGGAAGGGAGGACCAGACTCCAGCAACCAGGGTGAAGAAACAGCGTGCTTGGGGAAGTGGCTTTCACCACACAGAGGAAGGTAGCCATGGTCAGCCTCCTGGGAGGACCAGGGGCTTGGCTTACAGAGAGTACCCTGCCCACACAGGACTAAAATCCAAGTTTTGCAGGATGCCAAGCCAGCTTCCTACCTGTTATGCCCTTGCAGGCAGAGCCTCTCTTTCAAGATTTTTCAACATTAGATCTGTAACCAAGTAGTAACAAACTCGTCTCCATCCCTTTTGATCCTGGAGGGCTCCCCACTGTTGCCTCTAAAGGCTGGCAGGCTGCTCCCTGCAGTCTCCCACCTCTGTGCTGCAACTACTTGCCAGGCTGCTCACCAGACAGGAACTGTCTCTCCTATGCACTTTTTGGGAATACTCCAATTTACCCTATAACTCAACATCCATAAACATCACTTTAAAAAAAAGGAAAATAAAGTACTGTTCGTCTCAAAGAACAGAAAGGGGAAAAAAACCAAGATGGGCTTTGCAACATTAACTGCATGACTATGCATATACTATCCACGAAAGACTGCAACTAGAGGGCAGAGGGATGAAGGTGTTATGCACATACGCAATGCTTTTATCAAGTTCTTAAATAGCTTTTACTCAAACTGAAGCCAACTACAGTCAAATTACCAACTTCTTGAGTCTTTCAAGACTTGAAGTCTTTCTGGAAGGGATATTGCTATCAAAGCAGTCACAGGCATAAGCTAGCATCTTGCTGCATGTTACCCACCACCCACAATTATGCCTCATCAGCTGATACCCTGTTGCAGATGCTCTGCCAGGATTATCTGCTTATTTCAACATACCTTTAAAAAAAAACCCAAACACCCACAACAAAACAACAGCTCGAAGCAAAAGAAAAAGCAAATCCTCTTGAGAGATTACAAATAAAAGGCACACTAAAAGCCTTGGAACCACATGAGACTGACATTTTGTAAGTGGAGAAACAGTTATGCAATACTTGCATGGACTGGGGAAGCTTCTGAAAGACCTCTATTGTGAGCTAGAACTTTAGCCTAAGCATAAATAGAACACATTTTTCCCAAAGAAAACTACAATGTAAGTTGTATGGATATACAAACATCCTGGATCAATCCCCATTCTCTCAGAGACAAAGCTGGCATCTTCAGCAGCTAAGGTTCAGAAAGATGTAAGACTTGCTTCTAAAAGACATTAATGTATTCAGTAATCCTGCTCTAAGAATTTGTCATTGTCACGATAGGTGTTCTATATAAATCAACAAATACATAAATAAAAATACAAAGTATTTCACATTACTCCTCTGCAAGACACAATTTCCCCCAGATGCGCCAAGACTTGTTCTGTATTTAAGATACTGAGTTTCTCAGAAGTATCACAGTTAAATTATCCCCGCTGTATAATGCACTCAAAAGAAGTGAATGTTTATCATCTATAATCAGAACAAAATAAATAAGGGCATAGAAAACAAAAGAAATTCAGAAGAGAAATATTTTGGAAAACAAAGTTCTCCAGGTCAGATAATAAAAGATGTCTGGAAATAAAGTATCATATGTTATTACAGATACATTCAGCAAGGAAAGTAATTATACAAAAGAAACAACACAGAAACATTTAATTGCTTGTAGTATACATATATCGTATATGCAATCCTGTAAAGACCAGGATTAGCAAAATAAGAGAACAACACCTTCCTCAGAAAAATGCAAAATGTCTCAAGATGCATAATATACATGTGACAAACCAGATGGCATTGGTAATGTCACTGAGAGTCAAGTGTTCTCATTATGCCCATCTGTATAGTTTATACTTGAAGATTCTGTGTAGAGTTAAACCACAGCATTACGTCCATGCTTCAAATTCTATATATTAAGCCAGCCTTTCCAGGACCAAATTACTTCAACATAAAACATTTTTCTACCAGAATGCATACATAAAGTTTGAATGGGGCACAAATTATGGAGTCTAAGCTGACACTCAAAGAAGATTTTTGGAATTACCATGCAAGTACCACCTTGATGCTCAGTCACTTAAAAAAAAAATAAATAAAAAAAATCAAACAACCCACAAACCAAACACCTTCACTGAATAAGAAAATACTTAAATAATAACAAATATTTTTCATAGCTTTTCAGGTGCAGTCCTTCCAACCCTCCTTCTCACCAAATAAAACAAGAAGTAAGAGTGGAAAAAAAAAAAAAAAGCTTTAGAGAATGGCTTCAAGGATAAAGACTGCCTTCCATACAAAGAGAGACCAGGGCTCTTCATTTTTTTTAAGATGATACCAAGAAGGGCAATAATAAAATCCCATATAATTGTGAAGAACTGGAGGGCACTAAAATGACGAGCTAGGAGACCAAAACACGCAGAAAGATTCTACCTCACACACACGTTTTATGTTACAAAACAAGTTAATACAGCCTGGTTGGTACAACATACTCAACCCTAGTTCACTGTATTTGCTTGGAAATGTGTTCGGCTTTGTGTTTGTATAATCTACATAGCTGTCTTAATTTCACTGAAGAGAACAACTCTGCTTTCTGCAAAACTGGATTATAATACAAACAGCAGCATTGTATGAAACTGTGTCAAAGAAAGCTCTGCTTCATCCTTTGGGGTTTGTTACCCAGAAGTGAGATATAGATATGATAGTTTGTGAAATTCTTTTTTTCATACAGTTTTTGCCAGCATAATGAATCCAGAGATCTCTACTTTTACATTCTGTTATCCTCAAAAGTGATTATATACACTTTTACCAAACATCTAAACAGATGTGAGAAAAATACATACAATGCAAAGAATGCTGTCACATTAAAAAAAGCATATAGATTTATTTTTAAATAAAAATACAAATAATATTTAAATGCATAGTGGGAAAATACAATTCTGGAAACAATGTAAGGCATAAAACCATCCTAATCAAAATTAGAAGTGTAATATTGTAGTTCATGCAATACCTCCATGGCAATAGTAATAGGGCCTATTGGGCAATTCTTGAAATAAGCCTTCTCCGGCAAATTCTTAAATTTCCAAGAAAGAATTTGCAACTATTTTAAGACAACTATTTGATATTAGGAAGTACTAGATTTATAGATTAATAAAATGAACATTTCTTGCTTTTTTTCTTGTGTTTGAGTAGCCTATTAAATACATCTGGAAAACGCTAAGCCCATTTTATCAAACTAAACACACCTCAAATCCAATAAAAATCATAGGCAATAGACAAAACTAAATAATTTCTCAAGACAGGTAACTCTTAGGAACAATTTGTTTTGATCCTAGATGACAAAAGAAAAGTGACCATTAGATCAATATAAAGCGTCTTTGTGTGAGGTAGTACAAATGAAGCATTTTCACTGACAAGTACTGGAAGTAAACAATTATTTAAAACAAGATAAAGAGTGAGGTTTCCAGAATTCAGAACAAAAAAATACTACATTTTTTTCCCCCAAATGGGTTAAAAGGTGAGAGGAATGCTTCTATTATACCCAAATAGAGCAACTCCCATTTCAAACCAAGAACTTTAAACCTGATAGCTGGTCTGCAAGTCTGCCACCCATCATATTATGGATAGTCTTCTAACCAAATAAGGATTCTCATAACTGGAGAACTATGTGACAAGTAGTCTGAATTGATTTGGGATGGGGATGTCAAGAATGCTCACAATGTTCACAGCCTGAATATTACAAAAGTATAGGGAGAAACATGACATTTCATGTTTATAGACTTGGAGGAGGATATCTTAGTCCTTCTATTATTCATTTAATCTGTTCCTTGGGGTTCAAAACATTTTTTTTCAATAGCCTCAAAACACAATACATGAGTAAACCAGAAGCCTCGTGGATCCGATGAACTTTTTCTTAGTAACTTGGTTATCACTTAATTTTGTCCAAGTTACAATTGAGTCAACTACTTTTCATCTAAGTACTGGTTTCTATATGTATGATAAAATCCTTGCAGTAGAAGTAGTTCTTATGATAAGTATCTTCATAGATCATACGAAGTAAATGAATAGAGAGGTATTAAGAAACACTGAATGCTGGTGGCAGTGTACAGAAAAAGTGTTTTCACCAAGCATTCTTCTCAGGTCTTTTCTGTGGCCTCTTGCAGTGTAGAGGCTGAAAGAGGACTAGGCTCACTGGTAAGGGAATTAACAGACAAAAACTGACTTTCAGAGGTCTTAAACTCAAGCCCGTATTTGCTAACATCTATTCATAAAGGCAAAAAAGCTTCAGTGGAATTTCACAACATTCAGCACTGCAAACATGCATTACTGATTTACTCTGACAAGTGACAGAATATGGCCTCAGATCAAGTTTGTAGGACACCTCTAGTAAACTGCAGTGGTCTTCTCTGAATCCACTGCAAAATCAAGTGTGACAGGAAACAGCTGAGAAGGAAGCTTAAAAAGCCATTACCTTATCTGATTTGACTGTGTAAAAATGGGGCAAAGTTCAATTCAGATAATTCTGCTATTTTTGTTGTTACAAATGCTTTCTGCAACTACAGCAATCAATACATGGAAGAGAAATACCAACAAGGTGAATAGGAGGAAAAAATGCTGCATCGAAAAAAATAGCTTCAAACAGTTACTCACCTAAATCTGGGTTTTCCAAATTTAAAATGTGATTTAGATGGACTGTGCAACTAAGTACAGTGTTACAAGCCAATGTCATATATATCAAAACATACATACGCTAATGTTAGTATATTGACACGTGTGAAGTTCAGACCTCACTTTCAGTGCAGGCTCCAGTTGCAAATGACATTTAAATTCTAGAAGCCCAATTTCAACAGATTTATTTCTTCCATAAAGTCTCTGTGTATTGAGATTTGTCAGACAGCTGTGGGGAAAAAAAAAATGTGGAAGGTGTTTTGGAAAAGAAGCAGTTGCCTATACTGAATTAAATTTCACTGACAACTGCTAGAAAGTATGTTTTGAATCAGGGACTTAAATCTTGCTAGACTAAAATACTAGGTCACATTTTTGAAAGTATACGAAGCAGGAAATGTCAAGATGATGAAAAACATCAAGGTGAACATTAAGTTGAAGAAGAGCTGAACAATTTAAAAATTTAAACTTAGGTTACAAGAGCCATTGTTAGTGAGTCTCTAGAAAACAAAAGTTAATACTTTTAGTGAAGATTAGAGTATAAGTAGTGCATAGGTATAGCCTCAGGAAACACAATAGTATTGATTAGTCAACCATTCCACATAAGCCTTAGATTAGGCAGAGTTTGAGCCTATTATTTTTTACAGCAGTGCTAAATCATTCATTCCTTCCTATAATCTAGCTTTTAGCATTTGACTGTATTGAAACACGTAACTAGAGACTATGTCACAAGAAAAATTCACCAAGTGACCAGAGGTTGATTAATTCTGCCGCTGCTTTGATTAATCCAAAGCCCCAAGTGCCTTAGAATATTTTGCATTTAGCCAGCTATGTTATATAACTTATAAAACTAGGAACTAACACACATTGAAAGGCATTAGTACTCAACTACTGTAGACAAGTCAGAATCTCTAAAATTTACCTTAGGAAGATAGTGTGGGATAAAACCTCTTTTTACTGCTATAAGTGAATATTGATCCATTATTCATCTGAGAGCTGCATAACTATGCTACTTACGCTACATAATTTCATTTATGTGGCTTTAATATTGCATCTAAGTTCCCATTTAATATGTCACATACTTAATGAAATTTGTGGAGAAAGTCTGGTCTAGCTGAAAGTATGGATATTCTGCATCATGACAAAAGAAAGTCTCTCTGACATGTGGGACATGAATAATTGCAAACACTGATCAAATAATCTCTTACCAAAAAAAATAAATCTGAGCTACTAGAAAAAAAAGTATGTTTTCAACCTATAAATTACTGACAGCCATAATCGTAAATTATTCCTTTTTAAAGTATTTCTTATCAGAATGTAAATTATACACTTCATTCTGCATGGAATAAATTCTGTTTTGGAGGGTTTATTTTAAACTATTATGTTCAAGATTGGTGAACAAAAATTTTGTAAGTGTGAAATTAAGTTGACTTCACAGCGCTCCTCTGTCCTTACAGGCAAGTATTCACCAGGACTCAGGCTGAATCTGTAAAGCTGATCCAATTGTTTTAACTTCTAAGTAAGTATTCTATCACACGGTAATGGACTTTCCCTTTTTCAGAAATAAGTTCCCCCAGCTGACAACCTCCTTCCTTGCAGATGGCACGGCAGAGAGCCTGCACTTCACTGCACAAGTACCTGCAAGCATCAGGGGACTTCCTCCACCACAGCCCCACAGAAGGTAACACTTATCTCCCTTCTGAAAATCTTTCAATCTGAAATCCACATAGATTACAGTCTGCTGACTGCTTCTAGTCTGCAGCTGATCTCAGGGATCCACTAGAGAGACGTACTCAGTTAACTGGGAATATACTTATTTAGAAACACGCTGTACTGAATTCTCAATATACAAAAGCCTGGGAATTTTTAATAAAACTGGAACGGAGGAAGATTAGGTATTCTGAGGTCTTCCTCTAGAGCCACCAATCTGGGCTGCAGTGGTTGGCATTTTTAAGATCATTCTGTAATTTTCACAGGAAAGGAACAAAAAAACCATACCATGGTGACATCTGTCAACTTCGGTGAATACAGCCAGACTGACATGGATCTTCAAAGCTTACACATTTCTTTCCATCCATCACTGCCACCCTCTGGAGCACGCTCACTGGTGGTTTCAGTATCAGCTCCAGCAAACTCTTCCTTTGCATTTCAGCCACATTTGGTGTCTGATCACATCCAGCAGGCCTCATGCCCCAGGTTTTTAGGGTCACAGCCCAGACTGACCTGCTGCCTGCAGAGGCAGCAAGTATCAAAAGCTCAGACCTTATCAGCAAGTTTGAGATGTCAGATACAGGAGGATATACAGCATTTCACAGAAAAGGAGTTATAGCTGATAAAAGTCGCTGCTGAGGAAAACAGCTTCTACTGTCCTTCCTGCTCCCCATCTTTCTGTTCTATGTCAGACATGACAAGTAGCAGAAACCATCTTGTTATACCGTGTATAGGTCCTGAAACACTACATTTTCCAGCAGTATTTCTCACCACTGTAAAAGCCATATGGAGTGGGCTACTAATCTACATGATGTATAACAATGTTTAAAAAGCCTGGAATTCACTTTTTTGAGAAGAGAATCCTCTCTGACTGCAAAGGACAGTCAAATTGGTTACATGCAGATACCTATGGGGCACAGGTGCTGTGTTTAAACAGGAACTGAGGAATATTAAGTTTTTAAAGCAATTAAATGTGAGATGCCTTTCCCTTACCAGACACTTCCTATTATGGTAGATGCTTGAAATAATCCAGAAGGAATTTGCAAAACAATTTTTCCCCAACTTGGCTGTCTGTTCTCACCTTACTGTTCCTTCAGCCTACTTGTTGAGTGCTGCTTCAACTTTGGCAACTTTACAGGACAGAACTACTACTGTGTTAGGAGTACCAACAGAGTGTCCCAGTGTGATTCAGTACTCCTAGTACTTTTGGGACACAAGTTACCAATCCCTAAAGCACTTTTATCAAAAAAATCAAAAAACAGAATAAAGGCATAACGGTGTTATAATGACTGCCGCTTCTATTTATTAAAATAAATCCCCAGATAGGATCTATTAAATAAAGCTAAGCTTATTTTTGCTACAGCAGTCATACTCTTAAGCTCACCCTTTGATCCCCCTTTTGGAATTTATTGGTCTTTCTCACAGACTGAGAAGCTTGACTATGTCTGCCCATCCACTCCATTCTGGGATTTGCACAGGAATTCACCTGCTTTATTCTTCTCAGCTGATTCATGAAGTGCATGACTTGACTTGATTTGACAATTTCTCTCCTGTCAAAACTTTGTCAGGAGAACAGCTTCCCTATTAATTGTAGAATACATCCTATTTTGCATGGTAGTTGCAGTACTAACCACTACTGATTTACATGAGAAAATTGTCTTCTGGGTAATTTAAAAGATAGACTATTAAACTAAAGAAAGCCCATGGATGAACAT
Organism: Burhinus oedicnemus; assembly: GCA_008921705.1. Classification (NCBI taxonomy): domain Eukaryota; kingdom Metazoa; phylum Chordata; class Aves; order Charadriiformes; family Burhinidae; genus Burhinus; species Burhinus oedicnemus. The sequence continues at coordinate 158,721 of VFFE01005869.1, forward strand.
ACATGCAAGCCAACCAATACATTCAGGTTCTGTCAGACTTGCTACCCAGCCAGATTCATTTGTTCATGAGCAATATCCACAATTAAAAGTTCTTAGACCTTCCTGCATTGAAGGAAGTTTTCCTAACACAAAAAGCCTGCTAGAGTAATTGGAAACTGTGCTGGTGACACACTTAAACAGCAGCTAGGTTGTGAGACATCGTTTTGGACAGCAGTAGTATTTCAGCTTCATTTTACCAGTATTTATACTACTGTGGGTAGAAGACTAGAGGAAATTTCAGGGTTACATGTTCTAGAAAACAAGTAACAGCATCTCCTGGTAGAGACCCTCAAAGTCTCATTATGTGCCAAGACTGAGCAACACAAATTACAGGACTCTTACATAAATTCAGTTAAAAGGAGATAATGAGTTCTATCAATAAATATTATACTTCTGCCCTGGACTTAATTACCCTGGAGCACACAGAACAGTGAAAGAGGTAAGGACTGAGTTAGAATGAGCTCAAAGGTATTTACCTTGTTGCAGCAGGTATTTGAAGTTTGAGGCATTGCCATAACTTGAGCAGATGTTTCCTTATGCTGATCTAAGGAACTTGAAATTAAAATGGGCTTTACTGTACAGTAGAGATTTAGTGTGAATGTTTTCTTAAATTCTGGCTGTCTCAAAGAGCAGTTGCTCTTTATAAATGCACTAAGAACCAACTTACCTATGTTTACGTACAGCCGTTTTCAATGTCAACAAGCACACTTGAATTCTCCTAAGACAGAAGCAACTCATTAAGTCACAGTTCTGCTCACAACTGGTCTCTAAACTGCTGTATTCATTAATGGGAGCCAATAGCTCCATGAGATGTACAGAACCTGCTACTGAGGGGCAACTATCATTGAACTGGGTCTGGAGAGTGCACATATGCTTTGCAGTAGAGCAGCAAGGACATAACTTGAACATCAGAAATTATGAAAAAAATTTTCAAGTAATGCCTAACTATTCAAAACACTAAGCCATTAGCACTTACAACACCTTGAGACCAATTTTTCAATAAATTTTATTTCCTGCAAGTTTCAGTCTTCTGAACCAGCTAGGACTAGTTTGATTTCCCCCACCCCATCCTAAATCTCCCATTTAACAATTCTTATCATACCTAACCAAACAAAGGCTTTATCGCCTAAAATACCAAACCAATTTTTGTCTGTCTTAGATGGACTCCGGCAGCTCCCACTCCCCTAGTGCTTTTCTCCAGCCCCAAGTTCCAGTTCATCCTCTCACAAGCATTCATTCATCTTGACAGCAAGGATAACCAGCTGCACAAGGTGGTTAATTGCATTTCTGTCTTTGGCTTTTCCATATGTGTTTATGCATTGTGTAGTACAGGCACCGAGAGCATCAATACTTTCCGGAAGCATCAGATTCACTCTTGGTGCATACTACAAAGATTCTCTGTGAGTCTGCAGCTGCCAAGGATGTCCAGGTGAGCACAAATACAAGCACTCATGAACAAGTGCATAAAAACTTCAAATTCTGCCCAAATTTCTAAGCAGAGGAAATTGTATCCAGGGAGTCCTCATTCACCAGGGAGGCTTTACGTCACACTGACTAGATTCAGCAAATTTTTTTTGCAGATTTTTTTTTTTTTTAAGAAAGAGATGAAAAGAAGGAAGTCACAGCATGATCTCTAGTGTCACAGTCTTTTTTTCTTTTAATAACTAAAATTACCAGTATGTTATTCTGCCTTTCAAAGACTGCTTAGCACAGGAAAAGTATTTTGCATCCGCTCATATGCAATAACATGCAGCAGCTATGCAGTCATTCTCCATTCTATATTTAACATATTTTACATAATAATCTGCAAGAGTCAGCATTTATTTTAAATAATATTTCAAGCATGTTACTAAACTACTGTAATTAATGGCTGAGTGGAACATATAATATGTAAAGTAACAATGTTTTAAATTTAACTAAAACATGGAAAGTTTGAACTGTAAACTTATTTATTGTACTTCAACATACTGGTTAGTGATGGGTTTTTCTTCAAAAATCTTGCTTCTCCTTATATATACTATAAGTCATAAGTGACAGGTATTAGGTAAATCTAACAGACTACATTGGGCCAAATGTAATTAATCCTAGTCTACATTTTTTGAAATTAACTACATTGACTGAAGTGATTGCAAATGTCAATAATACATTTAAGATTCACTTTCAGATGAGTACGGTTTTGAACTTAAATGCTTGTTGCAGCAGAAGGCAACAAGGTAGCATGATTGGGTCTATTGTAGTTTTCATATGTTTGGGCAGGCCTTAATGAAGTGGCCTCATTTGTAGCCAGCTAGCTCATTACTTCAAGGTAACATTTTCATCCCATACTGCACTAACACATTTAATTCCTCAGGATACTTCGCTTTTGGAAAAAAAGTCAGCACAAAATGAACTGAATATAAAGATCTTCAGTCTGTAACTTTGCTCTGATTTTCATCTGTACTTTCTTATAACTGGAAATGTAAGCTTTAGGCAAATGCTGCATTCGTTTGAAGTTTTCTCTTGTTTAAGCACTGTTTGCCCTGAATGACAGCCTTCTTGGATCTTATGAGACCCAGTTTTGTAGGCTATGCGCAGATTTCATCTTCTGATTTTATGATGTCTACTCCATGAAAGGAGGCTGTAATCATAGCTAATCATTACTTTCGTAATTGCAGCTGCAGAAGTTAAAGGACTATAGCACTTTTAAAAAACCATGGCACCTCATATTTCACATTTCAGATTTGCAGCAGAATACCAATTTAAATCCTAACTTAAATCTAAATAATTCCATTGGGGGGCTTCAAATACAGCGAAGTTTGGTTATACATTGTTAATAGAAATAGTCCATTTTAACTAGTACTTCGTTGAAATCTGTGCTAAAGATAATATGCCAAAAAGCTAATAAAACAAATTATAAAACTTCAGATTTCAGCAAGTCTAAATTGCAACTCTTCATTCCATCCCAACAGTACCCCTATTTAAGTAAAATCAAAATAAGATCTTAGAGTTGGATGTATGTTTAAATGACTTCATGCCTTGATGCTTTGTGCTGTCATCATTATGTTCTGTAGTCTGCACAGAGCAGTGACTGTATTTTTCCTGAATACTGATTTCTATGCTGATTATATATTGATCTCACTGAGGTCATCCATCTTCTTTCCAAGTGTTGAATATTTTTCCTCTTCATGTACAGTATTTACTTCGTACTTTCCCTGCAGGTGACTTCTCCGTATGTTCAGACAGTGAATTGCATACACAGCTGCACCCTACACTTCTTTATATTATTAATATCTTTTTATTGCAACTAGTATCAGCTGCCACGAGTTTCACCAAACCAATTTACCAGAGCACACTAAAAATAACATTCTCAGTACCCAGCAATCTGAAGTTGAGTTGCCTCCATTTCTCTGAATTGCTTTAAAGAGCATTCAGAACAGCCACTTTCATTTAACTTTGGCCTCAATTTTACACCTAAATCCCCTTTGCTCAGGAACATGCCATCAGCTTACAGTACACTCTGAGAAGGTTCCCTATCGTATGTTAACTTACATAATACATGATTGCTATGAATAAAATAAATTCAATATCAACCTCTTATGAAAGCCAAAATTTAGGAAATAACTCTTCTCTATTTTTAGGTGCAGTTATGTAACTCTAATCAGTTTTAATTCCATGAGACATAGGAATGCCTACGTGGTATTGTGGACACCCCTTCCAATAAAAACTTCTCTTCAAAAGCAATTGTGCACTTTCTCCATTTATCAGTTCTCTGGTTTTTTTCTGAAATTTGCTATGGGCATGTGTAAAGTGATATAGAACACTCAGGATTCTAGCTTATTGTATATCATACAGACTCCTGCAACTATTTTAAAGCTAGTTACAAAGATGTCAGAGCCAATGTCTTAGCTTATCTGGCATTATCAAGAAAAAGGGGACAATGGTCCCAGACTGTTGCTTGGAAGGCTCACGCTGGACATCAGAAAAATAAGTTCTTCACTAGGATGGTAACCTAGCAGTTAGAAAAGCCTACTCAATGATTTCTGTAATTGCTATCCCTTGGAGATTTTCAGATCTCACCTATGCAAAGCCTTGCAGAATCTGATACAACTTTGAAGCTAGCCCTGCTTGGAGAAGTAAGGTCCAATAGCCCCACGTGTCCTTTTTAACCAACATTTCTATTATTTTATGGACTCATACATAAACAAAAATAGCGCATCTTCCATTTTCAATAGCAAGAGTCAAATGGTCACACTGGTCTGGTTAGTACTTTTCAAACAAATCTTTACTATTTTAAATTGCAAGTGCCTCTGAGTACATGGACTAGAAGACTGAAAAAGCTGCAAAGAATATCTTTCCCACTGCTGTTATCATGCCAAAAGCATCCAGATTTGCAATTCAAATATGAAGAGTATGAAGAGCACATAGCGTTGCAGCCAGGAGGGCAAACAATCTGTTGGGAGTTGTACAGGGGGTTGTTTTTTATAGATGCTATCTGTCTTGGTTACACAGAATGACTTAAACTTTTCCTCTTCCTGAAATCCAAATCAACAGAAGTTCCATTGGCTAGATAAGTTGGGGAATAGAAAAAATCTCTCTGCTGATTATACATTGGACCATGAACGACATTTATCTGCATACTAGCAGAAGAATGATTTCTCTTGCATTCCATAAGATGTGAATGGACTTCCCTGAAACTGCTTTAAAAAGCCTCTTGTCACAGTGTGAGAGGAAGAGATATGCAAAAGCACTGCCAACTTTTAGTACTCAGTTTAATGCTGTTGCTCATTGAGAACAGCATCAAGAAGAAGCTGCAGTCAAAAACGTGTTTTGCCAGAAGCTATGGAATAGTCAGTTACTAAACCAGTGAATCCAGAAACAAGTTTAGCAAGATTATGACTTCTTTCTCATGCCTGTAGTGTTCTTGATGCTCCTTTAGTAACACACCTTGTGATACTTATCCGGGAGTATTCTTCAAACACAACTCATGCTAAAAAAAGAGAAAAGGAGACTTTTCTTGTGAATTTTTCCATGCCATTTAAGTCACCTGAGTAGCTTCTAAACTCCTGTACTACAGCAAGAATTGTCTACATCCACATGTTCACTTTGGCAACAAAGGGAAGTTTAATCTTTCCCCCCCCCCCTTCCTGTTATCCAAAGCTGAGCGCTGCACACATCACATGAATAAAACATTCCCTCCCTCATTTCTTACGTGCTGCTTAGAAGTTCTCTAATACAAGAATCCAATAAGTTGATTTTATTTATACTGTATTTCCATAGCAGCTGATTTAATGAACTTACTGTTACTGTGGAGCAGTTCCTTATCTACTGCTCCTCTCCTTAAAAGCATTTTCTATTTAAAAAATTATGCTGAGAACATTAAACACTATTAAGAATTTTAATTTTGCTTTCCATGGATTTATGAGTTTACAGTTTAGAAAGAGTTTGTATTTTATACTGGTCAGCAGCTTGATGCAGTCATAAATACAATTTCAAAGCACTGCAGCATTTTGCAAAAAGGAAAAACAACAGAGGCTATGCTACCCAATTCCACAGCAGCTGTGGGACTCCACTGCAAGTCATTCTGGAGATTGTATTAACTAAGCATAGGATTATGTCATAACTAGTTATCATGATTTTAACTTAAGTGCTTTTTATTCCCATGCTAACAGGTTTACATTATAATTTATCTTCTTAGGAGAGATGAACCATTACAATTCCACAGGAGAGCAATAGCTGACAAACTGTACTGGGGTACTTCCAGCTGTGTCACTTATCTCACATTGCAACTAGGTCTGTAAATCTGTTTGAAAAAGCCTTCAGAAATAGCTGGATTTGGAAGGAAGCTTGAGTGTGGATTCTGAGTAACCACCATGAAAAACAGACTTGTTTACCACTCATTACCACCTCGATACAAAAATCCAGAAGGGTAACATTGTGAACAAGCAGAAAGAGAGACAAATTCTACTTAGTTTGCTCATTATGTTGGGAAAATACATGAATTCCAGTTTACCTCATTACCAAACATCTGGAGATTTAAAGTAACCATCTCCTTAACAAAAAGAGGGGGAAAGAAATCTCCAACCATTTCATCTAACTCTGAATGCTTATCCCTATGTTCAAAAACAATCTTTATGCATTGGAAAGTACATTTAGCTATAAATTTGAAGTGCGGGCTTTAGCCCTCCTCATCTTTGCTGTCTACACAGTAGCGATGTAGTGTAAGCTAGCTACCTAGAGGCCCCCTCTGCAGACACTGGGAAAGGTACCTCCAGAAAGCAATTCTACCTGGTTTGGAATGTGAACCATAATAGACCACTGAGAGAGCCTAGACAATTAACAAACCAGAAACCCACTTCACAAGGCTAAAGATAAGTGTAAATAAATTCCATGCAATTAAAAAGAAAATGAGGAAGATCTGAGATGACGCTAAAGATCAGAGTTCTGCTTTGCAGGTGGTCTTTTAAGAAAGAGAAGCTGTAGCAGAGATTTCACAGGCACATTGATTTGTCAAACTATACGGATAGCTAGCAAGTATAATCCCACAAAGAATCATGAATACAACCATTTGCAAGCACAACATGATATCCATGGAAAGTATTAGTTTTTCAAGGTTAGTCCTTTTAAGACATGCTCGTACAACCTATCGTAAGTAGAGATGAGCTGATCTCAAACCAGTCACAGAAAGGCAGTTAATGTGGTGCCAAGCTAGAAGAATAACTCTGCAGAAGGCATAAGCTGAAAGGTAAAATAAGCCAAGTAGAAGTTAAATTAAGGGCTTTTGAACCACAGCCTTACTGACCTACATCCCAACTAAAGCAAAGTGTAAAGGTCTGAAAAAAACTAAAAAAATCCAGAGCAGAAGGGTTGGTTCAAGACAGGGCAATGCGAGAAGAAAGAGCTAATAAATGTAGCAACTCCCATTAATCTTTTAGTTATTGTCTTTAAAGACCAATTTCATAAAAGAAACGGCATTCAAATTTCTGTGAGATGGCCATGATTATAGTTCTCTCACCTGAAGTTTGGAGCACAGTAAATTATCCACTTCCTAGTCCAAAACAGTACACCTCCAAGAAGTAAAAAAATAATAGTCATACCTAATATGTCAGTACATTTGCAATAGCACCTATATTTCAGTGGAATAAAATAAAACAATCAATTTATTTCTGTACTACCAACTATCTTTCACCCCAAGTAAAAAAAGGAACAGAGCTTGAAAGCTTCACTGCACATTCTTCATTTCCCAGAACAAAGGTCACAGAGTCTGAGCGTTCCCACAATATATATAGTGTCTAAGCATGCTTCTACTTGCACCTGCGCAGCAGAACACACTGGAAGCTGAAGATGCTGGCAGGTGCTTTGCTGCTTGTGCTCAGGGTCAGTGGTACTGCGCACAGGTGTAACCACGGATGACAGTGCTGCGAGAAGCAGCTGTGGGAAGTGTGAGACTACCCACCCTATGTGCCTCTTTGCTCAGGAGCTGCGTTTAAGATAAAGCATGTGCCCTCAGTCCTCGCTTGAGCTGTCCTGTGGTGTGCTTGGTCTGGACAGAGCCTGACCTGCACGTCTGAGTTGGTGGCCTGACCTTGGACCTCCCCCATCACTATGAACTTGCCTAGCAATCTGGACACTCAGCTGAACCCAGCTGCTACCAGACCTGCCCTGCCCACTGTGTTTGGGTACTGGGGGACTGGGCCCTGCTTGGTGAGGCTCTGCCAGCTGCATTGCTGGGTTTGTTTCTCTGTCCCTTCTGGAGCAATCAGCCCTTGGTGCTCCCTGCCAGTAGGCTTGGGAGCGATGGGGACTCTCCTTGTCCTCTCAAGAAAAGGACAGAGGGAAAGTTGATTTAAGGAGCTGACTATGCATAGGATACATTAGCGTTTTACTTCAGATCAGGAATGATGTTGAAGCAATCTGCCAGTCATCCATGTTGCTATCTGCATTACAGAGCTGCCCCTGAGGGGAGAAACTGAATTCCTCTCAGGAGATGAGCTCTAAGCGCTAAGAAATGTGCAGTCTGTGGGACCAGTCCGGAGTGTACTCACAACATTGCTCACTATATGATGCACCTTTTAATACGGCAGGGGATACATGCCAAGAAAGTATGAATAATATAAAACATTTTACATAAACGTGAAATTGTTTAATATCCCAGCAATGGATATGTAATCTGCACCTATAAAGTTAGTTTGGTAGAAGTGAAAAGTTGCAAACATATTTCTGACATTTTTATTTACAGGTAAAACTACACAAATAACAGATGTTGCACAATTATACACGCTAAGATTCCAGAAGAAAACTTTGGAAGAAATCTCACTGGAGAAGTCTTCCCAGGTTTTCTGCCACGTTAGAAAATTTAATATTCAACCTCAAGTAAATGACCACAAGTTGTGAGGAGCTTAGCAGTACTCTGTGGCATATGTAAATTGAGCTGAATGGCACCACTGATGTTTTCTATGGACACTAACAAACCATCATTTTAAGTGGCACTAATTTGTAACCTCATCGGCAGCCTCAGAAGACTGGAGACATTACGTGCTGGGTAACACTTACTAAAAGGCAAAAGCCTTAACCCAACTTTGGCATATAGAATATGAATAAACAAATTAATTCAGCTACAAGGAATTAACTTCATTATTGTCTAGAGGTGATCAGCATACATTTTCTGAATGACACCTTGGCTGTGGGACCTGGATGAGGAGTATTTCAGCATGTGCTTTTACTTTTCTAGAAAGATGCAAAGAGAATGCTAGATCTGTCAAACTGTGCTTCCCATTTGTATTTATCCTTTTAGCAATACATAGTTATCATGCACATGCAATATTTAAAGGAATTTTCCTTTTGGAACCTTTCCAATCTGTTCATTAAATTTTATTTCAAATCTTTTTAAGTGAGGTTTTGAGTATGTAATTACTTTTCTAACAAAGCAGGAAAAATGTTTTGCTACCAATCACACAGGAATCTCAAGGAATTAAGTACACAAAATAATAATCTAGTCCATTTAGCTATTAATGAGAAACACATGCAACAAGCAAACAGACACAAAAGTAGTAAATTAGTCCAAAAGTTCACACTGTTTGGTGTTTTTTAAGCATTGGAAAATTATATTGGAGACATTAATAAATTTTCAGGACTTGGTACAATTTTCTGAATTCACAGAAAAATGAAGATTCTTTCACAAGTTTTTTAACGACTAAGAGCCTAATTCAGCTGCCATGAAATAAAATGCAAAGATTTACTATTAAGAAATTGAATTGTGCTCTCAAGAATTAGTATAGAAACATAATGATATTACTTTGGAAATTGTCTAGCAGCTGCTTCCAATATCCTTGGTTTTGCAAGGATTTTTTATGATACTGCAAACAGCTGCTCTTCTAGTACACAGTACGCCTGTCATCTGCCTATCAAATGATTTCTTTTCAGCATAAACAAGGAACAGTTTGGTCTCAAAACCAGGACATAGTCAGCAGTCAATAGGAGAGGATTCACAGAATCTATTCCCTGTAAAGAAGGATTCATTATTTCTAGCTCATCTGCTTGTCAATTTCTTTCTCGCAGTAACTGTGTTTTGTGTTTGCAATTGGAATGACCTATTCTCCATTGCAGTTTGCAGCTGCAGGTTGTTGAGACTAGGTGTTATATGCAAGGCGGCGCTTTTGGCTGAGGTGCGAGGGAATCAGCTCTTTTTAATCGTGACTGACAGGCACTTACTTGCCAAGGTCTCATCAAAGGGCAGTGCTGATTAAGGAAAGGGTTTAATGGCTTTAAGTGCGCTGTGCTGTTTGATGCCCTGAGCTTCATTGCCCCATTGGTATCCAAGCTACAGTGACTCTATCATTTTCCTTGCCAGTACTCTTTTACAGGGCTGAGTTATAACAGTCTTCCTGTTAACAGCACAGTAAGATGGTCAGTCTAGCAAATAAGTGTATCACTGCCAGTGACTGTTTCTAAGAAGTAATGTGAGCCATGGCAATGATTGGGAAGCTAGGGTACGACACAGTGACAGGTTTATGACCTAGCTGCTACCACTTAGAAATGAAACTTTAGAATGATAAATGGCTTATGAAAAAGCAATTTTATGAAAAAGTTCATAAAGATGTCAGCTCAGTGTGCAGCAGCAACGAAAAAGCAAATAAAATGTTAGGAATACTTAGAGAAGGAATAAAAAATAGAACAGAGACAATCATTATAGTACTATATAAATCTGTATAGCACCTGCAAACAGCGCCTGTGGTTTGGTTCTTCTGTCTCAAGATTACAATAGAATTGGAAAAAAGAAGAGAGAGGCAAAAAGGATGATCAAAGGCAGGAAATATATTTCATAAAAGGAATGACTAAACAAAATCACATGGAATCACCAGGGTTGGAAGGGACCTCTGGAGATCATCTAGTCCAACCCCCCTGCCAGAGCAGGTTCACCTAGAGCAGGTTGCACAGGATGGCGTCCAGGTGAGTTTTGAATGTCTCCAGAGTCGGAGACTCCACCACCTCTCTGGGCAGCCTGTTCCAGTGCTCTGCCACCCTCAAAGGAAAGAAGTTCCTCCTCATGTTTAGATGGAACTTCCTACGGTCAAGTTTGTGCCCATTACCTCTTGTCCTATCACTGGGCACCACTGCAAAAAGACTGGTGCCACCTTCCCGACACCCTCCCTTTAAGTATTTGTAAGCATTGATGAGGTCCCCCCTCAGCCTTCTCTTCTCCAGACTGAAAAGACCCAAGTCCCTCAGCCTTTCCTCATAAGAAAGATGTTCCAGTCCCCTAATCGTCTTTGTAGCCCTCTGCTGTACCCTCTCCAGCAGTTCCCTGTCCTTCTTGAACCTGGGAGCCCAGAACTGGACACAGGACTCCAGGTGCGGCCTCACCAGGGCAGAGTAGAGGGAGAGGATAACCTACCTCAACCTGCTGGCCACACACCTCTTGATGCACCCCAGGAGACCATTGGCCTTCTTGGCCACAAGGGCACATTGCTGGCTCATGGTCATCCTGTTGTCCACCAGGACTCCCAGGTCCCTTTCCACAGAGCTGCTTTCCAGCACGTCAGTCCCTAACCTCTACTGGTGCATGGGGTTATTCCTCCCCAGGTGCAGTACGTTACACTTGCCCTTGTTGAACTTCATGAGGTTTCTCTCTGCCCAACTCTCCAGCCTGGCCATGTCATGTTGAATGGCAGCGCAGCCTTCCGGTGTGTCAGCCACTCCTCCCAGTTTTGTGTCATCAGCAAACTTGCCGATGGTACACTCTACCCTTTCATCCAGGTCATTGAGGAATATGTTGAACAGGACTGGACCCAGTACTGACCCCTGGGGAACACCACTTGTCACAGACCTCCAACTAGACTCTGTGCCACTAAGCACAACCCTCTGAGCTCTATCTGCCAGCCAGTTTTCAATCCACCTCACTGTCCGTTCATCCAACCCACACTTCCTCAGCTTGCCTATGAGGATGTTGTGGGAGATGGTGTTGAAAGCCTTGCTGAAGTCAAGGTAGACAACATCCACTGCCCTCCCATCATCTATTTGTCCAGTCACGCCATCATAGGTGGCTATCAGATTAGTCAGACATGACTTCCCCTTGGTGAACCCATGCTGACTACTTCTGATAACCTTCTTTTCCTCCAGATGCTCTGAGATGATGCCCAGAATGAGCTGTTCCATCATCTTTCCAGGGATGGAGGTGAGGATGACCAGCCTGTAGTTTCCTGGGTCTTCCTTCTTGCCCTTCTTGAAGACTGGAGTGACACTGGCTTTCCTCCAGTCTTCAGGCACCTCACCTGTTCTCCAGGACCTTTCAAAGATGATGGAGAGCAGCCTAGAAACGACTTCTGCCAGCTCCCTCAGCACTCGTGGGTGCATCCCATCAGGACCCACGAACTTGTGGATATCTGGTATACTTAACTGAGCTCTAACTTGATCCTCCTCAACCAAGGGAAAGTCCTCCTTCCTCCAGACTTTCTCTGTTACCTGTAAAGTCTGGGACTCCTGAGACTGGCCTGAGCACTAAAGACTGAAGCAAAGAAGGCATTCAGTAATTCCGCCTTCTCTGCGTCATCTGTCACCATGGCCCCTGTCTCATTCAACAGTGGGCCCACATTTTCTCTAGTTTTCCTTTTGCCTCCGATGTACTTGAAGAAACCCTTCCTGTTGACCTTGACATCCCTTGCCAGATTTAATTCCAAGGAGGCCTTGGCTTTCCTCATTTCATCCCTGCATACTCTGACGGCATTCTTGTAACCTTTCCAAGTGGTCAGTTCCTTCTTCCACATACTGTAAACTTCCCTCTTCCACTTGAGTTTGTTCAGAAGCTCTCTGCTCAGCCATGCAGGTTTCCTGCTTCCTTTGCCTGATTTCTTGCTCTTAGGGATGCACTGATCCTGAGCTTGGAGGAAGTCATACTTGAATATCAACCAGCTCTCTTGAGCTCCCGTACCTTCTAGAGCCCTAACCCATGGGATTTCTCCAAGCAGTTTCTTGAAGAGATCAAAGTTAGCCCTCCTGAAGTCCAAGGCTGCAATCCTACTTGTTTTATGCATACAACACAATCCTCAACTCTATCTTCTCACGATCACTACAGCTGAGGCTTCCCCCAACCTTAATGTCATTCATCAGTCCCTCTTTGTTTGTCAGTACTAGGTCCAGTAGTACACCTCTCCTTGTTGGCTCCTCAACGACCTGAGTCAAAAAGTTATCATCAAGACACTGGAGGAACCTCCTGGACTGTACATGCCTAGCTGGGTAGCCTTCCCAGCAGGTATCAGAGTGACTGAAGTCTGCCATGAGAACCAAGGCCTGTGATTGTGAGGTGAATCTCAGCTGTCTGTAGGAGGCCTCATCAACTTCCCCATCCTGACCAGGCGGCCTGTAATAAACACCCACAATGTCTCTCATGTTAGCCTGCCCCTTAATCCTTACCCACAAGTTCTCAACTCGTTCTTCGTCGGCCCCCAGGGAGAGCTAGATACATTCCACTTGTTCGCTCACATAAAGAGCAACTCCACCACCTTGCCTCACTGACCTATCTTTCCTAAAGAGAACTAGCCATCCATGACAGCGTTCCAGTCATGTGAGCTATCCCACCATGTCTCAGTAATTATGATGAGATCATGGCCCTGCGACCGCACACAGATCTCTTAATTCTTCCTGTTTGTTCCCCATGCTGCGTGCATTGGTGTATAAGCATTTCAGAGAGGCAGTTGAGCACGTAGTTTTTGCCCTTGAGGGGTGGTAGGCCTTCTAATTCTCAAAACTTGCAAGCTGCCCCACAAATGCTGGGCTACTGCACTTGGGCGCCTCTAGCGAGCCCAGTTACATCCCTGTCCCCCTTCGAATCTAGTTTAAAGCTTTCTCAATGAGCCCTGCTAACTCTTGTCCTAGAAGTCTCTTCCCACTGCGAGATAGGGTTTTCCCATCTGTTACCAGCAGGCCTGGTGTCCTGTAAATCAAGCCATGGTCTCCATGGCCTAGACTGGGAAGGGGAAGAAAAGATATCATGAGAGGTCTATAAAATCATGACACGCAAAAGAAACGAATTCAGCTTGGCTCAGCAGGGGCACTGCATGGACAGTCATCTTGTCTGGCAACCATCATCTCAGTGCTTGACTGGAGACTGAACAAGAATCCCAATGAGTGGTCACATAAGTGTAGAAAACCAATGCACCAGAAAAGGAAAGAAAATACAATACAAAAGATGGTTAGTACTGGGGGCCTAAACTGATTGCAGGCTGAATCTCTAAGGCATGACATAAGTGATTTACAGCTTCTGTCATCTGTCCATCTGTCAGAAAAGGGGAAGAGCATCTTTGGTTATAGGCTTGCCAAGCTGGTGAAGAGAGCATTAAACTAAAGTTGCCAGGGGAGAGGAACCTCAATCCATCCCACTCCTGCCAGTCTGATGCTAGTGCCAGCAATAGATGCCCAGAGCCTGAAGAAGGATCAAAGGTCAGCAGGAGACCACCTAGAGTGCAGCACAAAGGAATTCCAGCCACTCCAGCTAGTAAGTCAGCTTCATTGGGTGCCCAACTTAAATGCCTCTGTACAAATGCATGTAGCATGGGGAAAAAAACAAGAGGAGTTAGAGACGTGCACGCCTACAGGGCTGTGAACTTATTGGCATCACAGAGACATTGTGGGATGGCTCCTATGACTGATTGTTTGAATGGAAGGATACAGGCTCTTCAGGAAGGACAGGAGGGGGAGACGAGGAGAGGGTTTTGCCTTCCTTCCATGTCAATGACCAGCTGGAGTGCACGGAGCTCCGCCTGGGGATGGATGAGGAGCTCACTGAGAGCTTATGGGTCAGGATCAAAAGAGGGCAAGGACAGGTAACTTTACAGTGTGTGTGTGGGTTCTGCTACAAGCCATCTGACCAGGAAGACTGAGCAGATGCGGCCCTTTATAAACAGATAGGAGCAGCCTCACGTTCCTAAGCTGGGGTCCTCATGGGGGACTTCAACCACCAGGATATCTGTTGGAGGGACAACACAGAGGGCATAAGCAAACTGGGAGGTTCCTGGAATGTGTTGATGATAACTTCCTTCTCCAACTGACAGAGGAGCCAATGAGGAGAAGGTGCTATGCTGGACCTGGTTCTCACCAGCAAGGAGAGTCTGGGGGGCAATGTGAAGCTCAAGGGCAGCCTTAGCTGCAGTGACCATGAAGTGGTGGAGTTCAAGATCCGTAGAGCAGCAAGGAGGGAGCACAGCAAGCTCACTGCCCTGGACTTCAGGAGAGCAGACTTTGGCTTCTTCAGGGGTCTGCTTGGTAGAGTACCATGGTACCGTGAGGAGAAGGACTTGGGGGTACTGGTGGATAAGTTCAATGTGAGCCGGCAATGTGCGCTTGCAGCCCAGAAAGCCAATCGCATGCTGGGCTGCATCAAAGGAAGCATGGCCACCAGGTCAAGAGAGGTGATCCTGCCCCTCTACTCTGCCCTGGCAAGATCCCACCCGGAGTACTGTGTCCAGCTCTGGGGCCCCCAACATAAGAAAGACACAGACCTGTTGGAGCAAGTCCAGAGGAGGGCCACAAAGATGATCAGAGGGCTGGAGTACCTCTCCTATGAAGACAAGCTGAGAGAGTTGGGGTTGTTCAGCCTGGAGAAGAGAAGGCTCTGGGGAGACCTTATAGCAGACTTCCCGTACTTAAAGGGGGCCTACAGAAAACATGGGGAGGGACTCTATCAGGGAGTGTAGTGATAGGACAAGGGGTAACAGTTTAAACTGTAAGAGGGTAGATTTAGATTAGATATCAAGATGAAAGTCTTCACTGTGAGGGTGGTGAGCCACTTGAAGAGGTTGCTCAGAGAAGCTGTTGAGGCCCCATCCCTGGAGGTGTTCAAGGCCAGGTTGCATGTGGTTTTGAGTAACCTGGTCTAGTGGGAGGTGTCCCTGCCCACGGCAGGAAGGCTGGAACTAGGTGGTCTTTAAGGTCCCTTCCAACCCAAACCGTTCTATGATTCTATGATTCCATGATTCTGCCAATTTGTGCCTCAGCAAAAAATAATCCCATCAGGTTTAATACCTTTCAGCTTTATTGTTATGATGTATTTCAGGGAAAGGCTATCCCCAACTATAATTTAATGCATTTCTTAACAAGTATATGCTATTTGATACTATTTACTTCACTTTTTAGCATTTAAATGTATATCAATTTCAAACTAAAAATATTCTAATTCTTTAAAAATATTAACATCAAATGTGATGGGAAGACTTTGATTTAAAACTTAAAAATTAAATACAACAAATTACTTCAAGTAATTCATGTGCATTTGCCAGTCTTATGACTCATGGTTTCACATTGTTTCATTTAAGCTGTTGTGACTGCCACCTCTGTAGCTACAGTGAAACAGAGAGAAGGACCTAATAAGGGTAAAATAAATGTTTGTATGTTATTACCAGTGCAAGAACAGAGTGATGACAAACAATCACTTGCAGCTGTTTCCTCTACTCAAAAAAAAAAAAAATCAGGGAGAAAATAATTGTATTTTCATGTCACTTAACTTGTTTTGTAAAGGGACAATAATAAGGACAATTACATTGGAAGATGAGAGAGGAATATCTAGCCTTGTATTTCAAGGCAGAATAGAAATGGGGAGATGTACTTGGGGAAATAGAAATGGCTTGAAAGGTAAAGGAATAGTGAAGATCCAAATACATTCCTCTGTCAAAATAAGAGGATCCATTCTTTTAGAAAGCATAAGAACTTAAACCTTACAATGATTTTACATGATTAAGAATCCAATTAAGTGACAAAATAAAGTACTAAGACTAAATTAATTAATCCCATATTTATATGCATGAATGTCAGCTGCATGTCTATACTCTGATTTAGAAATATAGATTTAAAAATCAACATACAGACATTTAAATTAAAACCTCAGAACCTAGAATCCAAGACTAAGTCATGAGTTGTATTAATATCTCCATTTGGAAACTGACCTCGAAGTCATATTTGCAACTTTGAATTTTGTAGTATTTCACCAATTTACACTTATCTTTGTGTCCTCACAAGGACCATTTTCAACAACTTTATTCTGCTAGCACAGGGGGGTCCTAGAAATAACAACAGAGCTTGCCTTTTCAGAAGATAATGTACTCCCACAGACTGGCCCATGACTATGGCGGAGACGACCATAGAACCACGGACTGCCACAAACCTCACCATTTTCTGCTCCAACTGCAAAACATCTTCCTACAATCTGGCTTTATATTAGATGGACTGATATATAGATCTGTCAGATTAATATATTTTTGTTCACATCAATAGTCCATAAAAATACAGAAGACACTTTCCAACTGCATGCACTTCCCTCTAAGGGGAAAAAAATGAAAGAATAAGCATGTAAGAGATGGTAATCAATTTGCTTAGTGCATTACTTGAAGGCACTCAGGCTTATGTGATAAGAATAGCACGAGTGGATGAAGCCTGGATTAGCAGAGTAGGGTATCAAAGCAAATAATTGGTAGAGAAGTTACTGTCCCACTAACACCTTCTCATAAAGAATATTCATTTCTGTGAAATTACCATTCTATGCTCATGCAGTAAAAAAGTCTGTCTGTTGGTTTGTTTTTCTTAAGTTAACTTGGGTTTTTTTGTGAGTTATTTCACTAATAGCATTTGCTTGACTCAATGAAGTTCTAGACAGCTGTTATACAAACAATTAAACACTTCCCTCAGTTCTAAGGTTCAATGCTTTAGACCTTAATTTGCTCATTATTGTAGTCTACCATAATAATTTTTATTATTTGGGTATGTTTTTATCCTCAAGTTGTGAAATACTGACTTGTCAGGTGCTATTCCAGCGAGTGTGTCAAGATTTCTTCACTGTTTATTAATAATCTGTGAAGAATACTACTGTCATGCACAATACTTTCCAAGCACAGAAGGCAGACAAGGTTTTCTGTCTGGAAATTGGGCTAAGCAAGTTCACAAATTATAGAAGTCTGGGTGGTAGACAGGGAGGAGGTATTACAACAGAAACACACAAACGATATTCTATTGCATTCAATGAATAACCATTCAATTAAAAGAGGCTGTCATTTACATATCTCACATCCAGCTTCAAGTACAGAGAAAGGTGGCAGAAGGTGAGCGTACCTACAGATTTACACTCCAGTGTTTTCAGGACTGCACCATGGGTTTGAAAAAATCAGAAAATACTATTTCTTGCTTATTTATGTAACGTTGTATTTCTTATGTTTAGCCTTTTGAATATCAGGCAGAGACCCACCATGAAAATATTTAGTGCAAGCACTGTGAATGCAAGAGTCACCACAACCAGAAATAACTTCATT
The DNA here is from genome assembly GCA_008921705.1 of Burhinus oedicnemus. Classification (NCBI taxonomy): domain Eukaryota; kingdom Metazoa; phylum Chordata; class Aves; order Charadriiformes; family Burhinidae; genus Burhinus; species Burhinus oedicnemus. Next base: position 176,525 of record VFFE01005869.1, read on the forward strand.
TATTTTTATTAATTATTAAGTTATTAATTATTAAGTTATTATTAAGTACTCTTGCAGTTCATTAGCCTGAGAAACTAAGCTCTGCTATCTTAATGTAATAAAGGTACCAAACTGAAGCTGTCTGTGACAGTTCTAAATTGTATCTCTTAATCTGAAATGGATTTGTAGCTTTCTGGGAAAAAAAAAAAAAAAAAAAAAAAAAAGACGAAAACAAAAAAAA
>VFFE01005869.1:176764-187599 GCA_008921705.1 Burhinus oedicnemus
GGGCTCAAACAGAACTTATCTAAACATACCTAAATAGCCCCAAACCTTAACCAAAAGCCACACTGAAAGGTATCAGGCAATAATTTTCTCAAGCTCAAGGTGGAAATCAAAGGGACATTAAGAAGGAAGCATGGTATTTGAAGTATTTCACAACAGAAGTAATATATCACTATCTCAAAGAATCATTTCAACTAAGCTAAATCCTGTATGTTTAGTATTCAGGAAGTCAGCACCACAAGCAAAGTGGAATTTTGTTTATCCACAGTAACAACTGATGCATTATTCCTGTACTAAAATAATCAGCTATGTGAGACAGACTTGTCTATGCAATATTATACGCTATCACTGGGAATTTACTTGATGCTGGGAAAACTTTTTGAGCATCTAGCAATTGCATTTCAAAACTACTGAACATCTAAGTTTCAACAGCATAATGAAAAGGTTATTCTGGCTGCTTTTGGAACTGTATGATCAGAACATAAGTTCACATCGAACATGGGCATTTCTGTTTATTGATAAATCCCTACAACTTCTGCTTTCTGCATCTGCATCCCACTGTGACAATGTAAACGGCAAGCACACCTTGGTAAACATCTCAATCCTACACGACTCTGAATACCTCCCTATAATTTATGAGAAAGTCAGAAGACCGGTGGATGTTCAAGGAGCTTCACACAATTACAAGATCCATCAGTTTCAACACGTCTGTTTTGATGATCCCATACTCATTCAGGCATTGAGCTCCCAGTGATTTCAGTAGAGGTTGAAGTGGATTCTGGAATCTGAGCCAGAGTGGAAAATATCAGTGCTAAATTTGCAGCCAATCTTCATTAACCAAACGGCAGTAGACAACTTCCCTTTAGTTATTTGCCTTCATGGTCTTTTTAACAGACAAAACCATTTAATTTGTACTGATATATCTTTGCATAAAGAATTCCCACCCCCATATCTTCAAGTCCAATCAATTACAGTAAACATAAAAATAGTGGTTTTTTAATATTATCAAGTTCAAATAAATTGTTAGCTTTTGGTTTTAAATTATAGCTTTATGTCAATGCTCGTAAGTGGGACAATTCCCATCCCTAACCACTGGGAGGTAGCAGATGTACTATGCATTCATTATTCAGAGATCTCTAGAACTGTACTTGGTACAACACATAATATACAACCCTGTTGATCCATGCTGCCTGTTTCTGTCCTCTAGATTTACTTAGTTTTGGTGAAAATGGTACATTAGGTGCAGTACAATTAAAAATATTATATATATAAAAACTTAGAGAGATATATATATATAAACTTAGATACAGTGGTCAACATTGCTACAAGAAAGCTTTGAACAGCTACTACTGAAAATGTTAGTAAACAAGTTGCTTTTTGAAATTTGTTTGCAACATCTGTTGGAAAAATGATTCAATGATTTGGATTCCACATAGAGTTATATCTACAATATGGTAGCTGTTCTCTTTTCTTGCTCTTATTTAGTATGAATGTATCTTTTCAGATGACAGAGAATTTCTGGGCACTAGAAATCTTGATGTTTTACTTAGTGAAATGTACTCAAACAATTAAAAAATAAATAACCAATTCAAACACTATCCTGATAAAATATTTTTCTTTGTACTTTGGTTTTCTAGAGAATAGAAAACCAATACTGCTGTAACATCAAATAATCACTGTTTACTGTGTGACTAAACACCTTAATCAGAGAAATCAGTCTAAACATATCACAAGAAAGGGCTACTGTAAACATTTCAACAATTCTTTGTTGTTCTGCAAATATCATGAGAATAGCTCTTTCTTTCATATTGTTTATTAAAATGTAAAAAAGCCCACTTGCACAAATGAATTATGGATAAGAATGGAAAAAATGTGTCATACTGAAAATGTAGCTGGATTTTTTTATCCCTTGAATAAGATCATGTGAGCAGATCCACTGACTTAATTTACTTTGTTCAGTAAGGATGGCAAAATGAACAAGAGACAACCAGACAGTAATTTAGGGCTACATACTGAGCTGGTAATGCCCAAGACTTGAATTACACACTAATGTATGGGAGTAAGGGGGAGTTACAAATAAGAATATGCAATTTTCTTTCAACATGCTAATTCTTATCAACATAAACCAACATAGCCCGTCTTTATAATTTCTCCTTTCCCCTAAGAAAAACTGTAACTATTTTCCCTACTCAATGTATTTATTAATAAATCTAAAGTTAATTGCGTGGTACATGTTACTATCCTGAACTTTTCCACAATATATACTGCTTCCTAAACAAAACAAAGCTGGACAACAGCTGAGTAAATTTCACAGCAAAATTTTAGAAGGATGTTTCTTCCTGCTTGACTTTATATATATTCTCTCATTTCAAACTGACCTTAAAACAAAACAGGTTTGCTTCAAAAATTACTTTGAAGTTCTGTTGTCCTTCTACTAAGACTTTGGCCCCCTTTACGTACTGGAAGTCTGCTATAAGGTCTCCTAGGGCCTTCTCTTCTCCAGGCTGAACAACCCCAACTCTCTCAGCCTGTCTTCATAGCAGAGGTGCTCCAGCCCTCTGATCATCTTTGTGGCCCTCCTCTGGACTTGCTCCAACAGGTCCATGTCCTTCTTATGCTGGGGGCCTCAGACGTGGACACAGTATTCCAGGTGGGGTCTCACCATGACAGAGTAGAGGGGTGCAGGATCACCTCCCTCAACCTGCTGGCCATGCTTCTTTTGATGCAGCCCAGGATATCGTTGGCCTTCTGGGCTGCAAGTGCACATTGCCAGCTCGTGTCGAGCTCCTCATCCACCAGTACCCCCAAGTCTCTCTCCTCAGGGCTGCTCTTGATCCATTCTCCACCCAGCCTGTATCTGTGCTTGGAATTCCCCCAACCCAGATGCAAGACCTTGCACTTGGCCTTGTTGAACTTCATAAGCTCTGCATAGACCCACCTCTTAAGCCTGTCCAGGTCCCTCTGGATGGCATGCCTTCCCTCCAGCGTGTTGACCGCTCCATGCAGCTTGGTGCCATTGGCAAACTTGCTGAGGGTGCACTCACTCCCACTGTTCATGTTGCCGACAAAGATGTTAAACAGTGCTGGTCCCAATACTGACCCCTGAGGAACACCACTCATCACTGATCTCCACTTGGACATGGAGCCATTGACCACAACTCTTTGAGTGCAACCATCCAGCCAATTCCTTATCCACTGAGTGGTCCATCTGACAAATCCATGTCTCTCCAATTTAGAGACACAGATTTCATGCAGAACAGTGTCAAATGCTTTGCAGAAGTCCAGGTAGTTGATGTCAGTTGCTCTCCCCTTATCCACCAATGCTGTAACCCTGTCGTAGAAGGCCACCAAATTTGTCAGGAACAATTTGCCCTTAGTGAAGCCATGTTGGCTGTCACCAATCACCTTATTTTCCGTGTGCCTTAGCAGAGTTTCCAGGAGGATCTGCTCCATGATCTTGCAGGGCAGAGGTCAGACTGACCGGCCTGTAGTTCCCTAGGTCTTCCATTTTTCCCTTTTTAAAAATGGGGGTTATGTTTCCCCTTTTCCAGTCAGTAGGAACTTCACAAGCCTGTCATGACTTCTAAAATTTGATGGATACTGGCTTAGCAACTTCAACAACCAATTCCTTCAGGACCTGTGGATGAATCTCATTAGGTCCCATGGATTTGTGCAACTTCACGTTCCTCGGATGGTCTGGAACCTCGTCTTCTCCTACAGTGGGCTGTCCTTTGTTCTCTCAGTCCCTGCCTTTGCCTTCTGTGACTTGGGCAGTGTGGCTAGAACAGTTGCCAGTGAACACTGAGACAAAAAAAGTCATTGATCACCTCAGCCTTCTCTATATCCCAGGTGACCAAGTCTATCATTTCCTTCCAGAAAGGGCCCACATCTTTCCCAGTCTTCCTTCTATCACTGACATACCTATAGCAGCTGCTCTTGTTCCCCTTGACATCCCTCACCAGATTTAATTCTATCAGGGCTTTAGCTTTCCTAATCTGATCCCTGGCTGCTCCGACAATTTTTCTGTGTTCCTTCCAGGCTACTTGTGCTTGCTTCTAGCCTCTGTAGGCTTCCTTTTTGAGTTTGTTCAGGAGCTCCTTGTTCAGCCATGCAGCCCTCCTGGCGCTTTTGCCTGACTTCCTCTTTGTTGGGATGCATTACTCCTGAGCTTGGAGGAGGTGATCCTTGAATATTAACCAGCTTTCCTGGGCCCCTCTTCCCTCCAGGGCTTTATCCCATGGTACTCTACCAAGTCTGCTCTCCTGAAGTCCAGGGCAGTGAGCTTGCTGTGCTCCCTCCTTGCTGCTCTACGGATCTTGAACTCCACTTCATGGTCACTGCAGCTAAGGCTGCCCTTGAGCTTCACATTGCCCCCCAGCCTCTCCTTGCTGGTGAGAACCAGGTCCAGCATAGCATCTTCTCCTCATTGGCTCCTCTGTCACTTGGAGAAGGAAGTTATCATCAACGCATTCCAGGAACCTCCTGGATTGCTTATGCCAGTGAAACAAACAAACAAAAATAAACAGAAAATCTTTAAGAGCTTTACCTTAGAAGTTTGATGATTATTTTTTAGTCTCATAATTTTAACTTAATCAGACTAAAAATTAAAAGTCTGGCTGGTTTAGTAGACTCCAACACTGAGAAATGCTCTGGAAAATCTTTCTCCCTCTGTAACTTGGCTCTCCCATAACTCTCATTTTACCTTGATGTTCAATTTTAAAGTTTTGAACCGTATGTAACACCTTAAAGGTGTGCTCTATTCTTGGCGAAAATCAGTCTTGCTAGGATATCAGACAAAACAGAGTTATACAATACAATAAATCCCTTTACTTATTCTAGTAGTCTCTCTAAATTTCTATTTATTTATTTATTTATTTATTTATTTATTTATTTATTTATTTTACTTGGGGGTGTGGAAATGTTGATAAGAACACCACTTAATAAGGCCAGATTCTAAAAATCCAGAAATGCCAAGCAGATTTAAAAAGTTCCTCTAGAATTGTTCTTAAATCAAAAGCTTCAACAGACTATACTGAATCTTGAAAAATAATCAGTTTTTATCAACCAATTTTTTTTCTGAGCATGGATGGTTAGCAATGTGGCAATGTCCACTTTTTATAGTAAAATGAAATCTGAGTCAAATTATTTTCTCAGCCTGATGAGGTTTTTAACCCCTTAAGCTCTGCTACCTGCCTGGATAGTAGGATAGCAACACCTATTTTCCAAAAAATGAATTTAAGATTTATTAAGCCAGAAAGAAGCAAGCTGGAGGTCAATGATTAGGGCTGTCATTCCCGAGGGAGAAAAAAAATCTGTGTTCTATTATTATTCACAGAATTAGCCATTTATGTCATCCACGGACCCTCTAGTATTATACTTCCAAGAAGACCTGGCCAATTTTCCACTGACGTGAACTGAAAAGGGTAAAGGGTGGAAGCTCGAGCCTTTCTTTTAATTAATTTAATTTCCATATCCTCAACTGTTTTATTACTAGCTTGCCTGTGGATTTTTTCAACTCAATTAATTTTACACCTAGGAAATCCAAAAACCTTTCTTGACAGTAGTGCAATATCTGCACAGAAATCACTTCACATCGAAAATCTCATCACAGGGTGGAGTTGCCTTCAGTGAGGTAGTTCTGAGGACAAAACCTTAATTAGGGGAACGACAGAGGAAGAGACTATTTGATTTGGGAAAAAGTAAGTCTTACTTTTTTTAGTGAAGAGCTATGATGGTGAATTCAGCCCCTTCTACAGAGGAATTTGTGGTGGAATGCAGATGACACTGCAATTTTATTATGTTTCAAAAATATTTTTGGTAATTTTGTGATCAATATTGAAAAGCTCTTGCCATAAAAACAGTGCATGTTTTATTGAAAAATAGTATGTCTATAAATCATTTTTTCTTATACTTAGAAAGGTATGGACATTCACTTCCTGTGAATTTTATGATTTGCTTAAGATTTAGAAAGCAGTTATGCCAAAAAGGCTTTGGAAACACCATCAGCATTATTTCTTTTTGGTATAATCTTCAAATGGGACATACTGGCAAGAGAGGCCAAAGCAAGTAAGTGAGTAGTTACTGTTATGGGATGGACTTTTCTCACAAACTTCTAGTGCTGAATTTGATTTATAATTTATTTTTTGTTTAGATCTATGAGACACCAAAACCACTCACTTTGATCTATTGATTTTTCAAATAATGTTTCAAATAATATTTAGCCTAATACACTGTATTTGAGAGAATTTGTCCCTTGGCTGTTTATAGAGTGTGACACTCTAGTTGTTTGAAATATTTGCTAGCAGTAGATAAAACAGACTAGAAGATGTTAAGGAATACCAGGTAGTGTTTTATTCACTTCAGAAACTCAGTGCCAACTGGGACATCAGCTTCCATTTATCCTCAAGGAAATGCTTTGCAAGAAAGGCCCAGGAAAAGCTGAATGATTTATTCAGTCTATAAGAGTACCAAGCCACACAGCCCTTGTCGGTCCCTTTCAGAATTCATTCTCAAGCCAATGCCCTGAGCCACATCCAGTTTTATTATGTTGAAGAGAAAGTTTGTGGAATGTACAAGAAGCTATTTTAAGGCTGTGAACTCTGTACCATGAGCCCTTTACTGTTCCTATAACAATCATACATATTCTGCTATCACTGATGTGAGGACAAGGCACTCTGAGCTGTGATTTGAGATTTACCAAACAGAACAGCATAAAGCTTTTGGGGGCATTTCTTCATATTTTGGCATAGTTTTACTAAAGTAGGAGTGAAAGTTACAGTCCTTTTTGTTATAGCAGGAAACTTCCATGTGGCAACCCTAAAAGGAAGACATATCAATGTTACTGCAACTGAACCATGCAGATGTTATCATTATCCATAACTCTAAAAAGTCAATGACATTTAAATTATTTCCTGTAAAAACAACAAACAAAAAAAAAGCTTTTAATCTTATTAGTAAAGGCTGAAACTCAAAGACTGCAATTCTGCAGTGCTATTCTGCCCAGATTGAATTCCATCTGCATGCATACTAGCTGAAAGATTTTCATTCTCCTAGTTTATATATAGAGTTTAGCATATACAATTTACTATCCGTTTGAATTTGACTCTGTACTTTGCAAAATTTAAGATGCATGCCTCAGAGACACAATGAAAATGAGTCAGAATTAGATTCTCCTGCCACTGGTACTGAAATGAGGCCACTAATTCCACTGATTTCAGTACAATAATTTCTAATTATGTATTTACACTTAAGACAAAATATTGCAGGTTTTATATGACAGATAGTGAAGGAGAAACCTCTAGATTTGTGGTTGATATATTTAGCATAATCCTAAAATCACACTTCACAGTACATAATTGTATGCAACTTTCAGATTAGCCAGTGGGGTGTGCCAAGTTAGTTGAGAAAAGTGAAAATTTAAAATCTCAACACTGAATTCATTAATTGATTGTTATCAACAGCTTTGGCAGCTTATTAGTTGCCTTTGATACGGTTACATGAGACAAGATAGGTAACCCAGATCAGCAAAGGGAATGTGCAATCTTTTTTTTCAAATATTTCTATCAGTCCTCTTAAAAAGCAGCTGGAATTTTAATTTATGTTAAAATTGCAATTTAGCACACTTCGAAGGAAAGCTTGGAAGGAGTATGAAAGCAGAAGACTGAAGAGATGTCCATACCGTGGGCATCAGGGCACACACAGATGGTCACTATGATGAACAGGCAAAGGACTGTATATTGATCTGAAATAACACTGAGATTAAACTCAGAAAACTGTAGCTCTCTTGCACTGGAAAGTTTTACGGAGAGTCGGATATTTTTCCTCTCATCATCCCACCTCTGAATCTTCAGAAAAAAGAGTTTGAGGAACAGGAATGAATAGATGAATCTTGTGAACAATCAGAAAGGACTGACTGGCATCGAATATCCTGCTTAGATTTCACTGCATCCTGATGAGTCTCTAATTTACTGAAAAAGAGTTCCTGAATAATGTTTTGGTTTAGTTTCCTTTCCTTTGTTGAATACAAATTGTTAAATTGTCACCTTTTGGTATAATCTTTCTAAGATTAATTCTGTGAGGAAAAACATGCCGAAGTGTGTGTACTCAAAAGCCTAACTCAAACCAAGATACATCTGGATGGATGCAATACTGTTAGGCTAATATTTGTATCTCAGTTCCCCAAGTTATTTAGGTGCATATCAAAATCTGAGCACTTGCATGGTCTCCGTGAAATCAACAAGATTACATAAACTCAATAATTTTGCTGAATCAGAGTAAATTACTATAGGTCAGCAAAATTAAGTATGTGATAGTCACCTAAAAATTTCAGGAAACTGCTTACCCGTGCAGATAGATTAGGCTTTAATCATTTATTAGGTTGTAAAAATTGGTTTTAAAATAACATGGCTAAAATGGGCTTTATTGCTTATTTCTAAAAGTTACAGAAATAATCCTGCAAGCTCTGCAGTGTTACATGTTCCTGCTAGACGCCAGTATAATATCTTTAAAACTATGACCACAGACAGCGACCTCCCTCTGAGGTTTGTATTGATTATCTTGTATAAGCAAGATAAATAATCTTGTGCAGTATGAGTTGTTTTTTTTTTTATTTTTGTCACAGATTGCTTTGTTTGATTTATGACTGAAAGTGAGGTGACCTGCATGACTGCATTCTCTTTCAGAGTTTCACAAAAAAAGTTCACTTTTTATTTCAGTGACCACGGATCAAGGCATCATATGATAAAAGCTGAAGAACACTTACAGTGTAAAATGTACTACTGAACAGGTCAGTGGTCAGTTGATTGGATGCCCGTAACACCCTACAAAGGTGATTTACCTTTTGATGTATTTGTCCTGTTGGACACTTGAGGTCAGGGAACCATACAGATTTGCTTAGGAAAGATTAGCACATATGTAGGACTTAGACATGGTATATTCTACAGAACTGGAACTAGTGGGATCTCACTTAAAACAGCAGAAATATATGAATTGCTATCATAACTGAATTCTTAAAGATGGTTAAACATGTTGTCAGGTCATTTTCCTTCATTAGATGACAGCCAGACCTGCTCTAACTTTTACAGTCAACCAAAGTATTTGCCTTGTTTCCAGTGATCATTGGATCCCACAGGTAATACAGTGCAATGTCAACACTCAGTGCTTACACAACATAGCCTGCATGAATTCTATATTAATAACATTAATCCTTAAGGTTTATCAATAGTAGATTTATCAATATTTACAAGATAAAATAATTAATTTCTACTGTTTTCTCAGATACTAGCAATTCACTCAGCATTTCTGTATATATACAGTCTCAAACCAGTATCATATTTCAAAATAAAAGCAGCATAGATGACTCACTGCAAGCACAAGTACCCAAGTCTCTTCATGCAAAATGAATGGACCCGCATTTTTAAAGATCCACTATTTTAAAGACAGCATTATATAAAATCCTTTAGTATGGTTAACAGTAGAAGTTCTGACCGGTTAGATTGCTTCTGTACATTAAAATTCAAGCTGTGCATTTAACATTTGAACTCTAAAAGTCAGAAGAGAATTTTAATTAATGTTTTTTCCCTGTGAGAGACTTTTTCCACAGTCCTATGGGTATTGCTAGAGTTCCACCATTGCTATATGTATTTTCTCTTACAGTCTCCTTCTAAAAGTGTATATTCCATGTTTTTCTCCCCCTGTTTCCATGCCGTAGGCAAAGATATTCCATGACTCAAACAGCATTAGCAACTGAATAAGCCTTTGAGTGTACTGAGAAAAACTGAGAGATGGTAACAGCCACATTTCACAGCAGTAGAAAAAGTGCTTGTGTAGCATTCACTGGCATAGCTGAGCATATGCTCTCCATGGGTCTTTAGTCATCTGCTTGGAGTGGGCAGCAGTGCTGAGGAAAAGACAATCTGTCTCCCTGTTAATGAAAAAGTATCTCTATAAAGTAGAGTTGATTAGTAGAAGGGTAAACTGTTCAGTAACTTAGAAACCGAGAGACATGAAAAAAATCCATGATCATTGTAAAAAAGTACTACCTTTTCTGCTTCAGCAGCTCAGATATTTATGGTATATGAAACACAAATACAGTAAAGCTTTTAGTACTTGAGTACTTGAAGACAGAATGCAAGAAATATAACATATTTTCAACGAAATACATCTGGAAAATTTAGCAACTTATTTAATTTCCTCTCAGGTATAATACCACCTCCTTTTAAAGGATGCGTGCTGTTCAGTACAGGGATGCACAAACCAGCTTTAAGACAGACAGTAGAGGTAATGGAATAGGTCTAAAAGTGTTAGCGCGTAAGCTAATCAACTCTCATTTCTCACCTGAATACCTTGACTCACACAGGGCTCCATGCTGCCACTACTAGATTGCTTCATTTAAACAAGCTCAACTGTGCAGATAGCTTGACTACCTCTGTACTTTTCTGTTGGCCGCAGGGCAGTCATATACCTTATATAGATCTGAAACAGCAGGTGGCTGAGCAAATAAAAGTGAAGGTCCAATTCAGCAGTGTTAACATGTTCTTTCTTACTTTTTCTCTCACCAGAGAACATGCTGCTGGCATTTTATCTGACAACAATACTGACAACATAATCACATTGTAGATGGGACTAACACCTCCTTCTTTTAATAACATCATCCAACAGTGAAATCTATTTGAATTGCTGAAAAAAAGGGGGCAGAAATTTTGCCAGCTGCACAAACCCACAGATTTTAAATTTTATATTTTTCCTGTGCCAGGAATCTGCTTTAGGCTGAATTTCAGCAGATGGACAAAACAGCTCAGATTTTATTTTTTTTTTCAAAGGGTTAGACAAAACAAAGT
>VFFE01005869.1:193300-205739 GCA_008921705.1 Burhinus oedicnemus
CAAAACAAAGTATCTTTCTCTTATATCCAGTTGTGATAACTGTTTGTTTAGATTTTCCAGAATATCAAAGGTTTTATGAAAAATGTCACATTTGCTGAAGTGTGCTGTGGGAAGAAAATAAGCCCGGTCTCTCTTCCAAATACGTATTCAATTTTTTCTGGTTTTGAGTCCAGAGTCAGGAATGGAACCCACTGTTCTCCTGTTGCCAGCAAATATTTATTAAATCCATTAGTAAAATGTCTCTCCTCCCTGTCTAGCACCAGCTCCACAGACGACACCAAGTTAGGTGGGAGTATTAATCTGTTTGAGGGTAGGAGGGCTCTACAGAAGGATCTGGACAGGCTGGGTTGATCAGCTGAGGCCAATGGTATGAGGTTCAACAACGCCAAGTGCCAGGTCCTGCACTTGGGTCACAACAACCCCATGCAGCGCTACAGGCTTGGGGAAGAGTGGCTGGAAAGCTGCCTGGTGGAAAAGGACCTGGGGGTGCTGGCCGACAGCTGGCTGAAGATGAGCCAGCAGTGTGCCCAGGTGGCCAAGAAGGCCAGTAGCATCCTGGCGTGTATCAGAAATAGTGTGGCCAGCAGGACTGGGGAAGTGATCATCCTCCTGTACTTGGCACTGGTGAGGCCCCACTTCGAATACCGTGTTCAGTTTTGGGCCCTTCGCTACAAGAAAGACATTGAGGTGCTGGTGTGCATGCAAACAAGGGCAACAAAGCTGGTGAAGGGTCTAGGGCACAAGCCTTATGAGGAATGGCTGAGGGAACTGGGGTTGTTTAGCTTGGAGAAAAGGCGGCTGAGGGGAGATCTTATTGCTTTCCACAACTACCAGAAAGGAGGTTGTAGCGAGGTGAGGGTTGGTCTCTTCTCCCAAGTAGCAAGTGATAGGATGAGAGGAAATGGCCTCAAGTTGCACCAGGGGAGGTTTAGATTGGGTATTGAGAAAAATTTCTTCACTGAAAGAGTTGTCAGGCATTGGAACAAAATGCCCAGGGGAATGGTGGAGTCACCATCCCTGGAGGTATTTAAAAGATGTGTAGATGTGGCACTTAGGGACATGGTTTAGTGCTGGACTTGGCAGTGTTAGGTTTACGACTGGACTTGATGATCTTAAAGGTCTTTTCCAACCTAAATGATTCTGTGATTCTAATTTTATGTAGGACTTACCTCCCCTCTCTTAGCTGAAGAGGTTTGGTGATGGACCTAGAACTTTCAGAGTTGCAGATGAACATACTGTGAGGCAAAGAAAGGAAAAGCGTTTGACTGAAAAAAAAAAAAGTAAAAATACATACTACTACAAAACAACTGCCATTATCAATCATGAATCTTAAAATTAGGGATTGCTTAAAGTAATTCTCCTATGTTTTTGTTAGTGGGATGTTTGCAACAGTTTTCAAAGTACAAAGGAGCACAAAGTACCTAAATCCATAATTCCCAAACGGATCCTCACTGATGAATTCTTACTAGTAAATATAGATGTTCTTAAGATATTAGCTCATGTGTAGTTTGATCATAGGCAATTTTTGAAACATAGATATATGAATAAGCTCATGACTACACTAAACACACTTCTCACAACACACAATGTACAAAGCCTAGACAAAAGCCTAGGTTTTGTTTATAAATGATGGCATAGCATACTTTAAAGAATTAGAGACTGATGACTGATTTTCAGAAGCTATAGTTCTTGCAAATTGCATGATGCTCTAGGAAGCCTCTCACGCATGCATATCAGTGATACATGGATTTAAAAAAATTCTATTAAGCTTATAGTACTTACAAGAATGAAATTCTGAATATAAAATATAAATTAAAACAGGATTCTTACCTCAGTGTTTCAATGCATAGAAGGGATCCACCACAAACGTCTGATAATTTTTAGATGGAGAAAGACAGACACGGGTAGCACTTTGGGGACTTTCTTATTCATGTTAATAGAAAGTGCTCAAATACAGCAGTACTAAATAGCAGTAGAGAATTAAAAGAATGGTTAGTGAAGAGCCAATATGAATGAAGATATAGATTACAAATCTATCCAGGTTGCTGAAAACACAGAATTCAAGAATAAAATCTACCAAGACACTAACTTACAGAACATTAACTGGGAAGAGATTCTTCACACAAGTAGCATTCAGAGAATGTACTACTAGATCACCTGCAAGAAGATAAAAAGTGCTAACATTCTCATTTGATTAGAAATATTCAGCTTAATCCCTTTTGTAATTATACTAGAGTAAAAGCCTCACTCTTGTTTGGACACAAAAATGAGAGCAGCACAAGAAGAATCTATTATAGTCCCTGCCCAGAGAGGCTATACTTCTTAAAGACAAGAAAAAAAGTGAGCCAGAAAACATAAACCCAAGTTTAGTACATAATAGCTCATCATCAAAATCATTCATATCCTTTGCAACTTGCCGCCCTGTGTATAAAGACAGTTATTCAACCATTTCAGAAAAAGCAAGTTTTAGATAAAGAGCTTTCCAGACCTTTTTTCTATTGCTACTACTACCTAGTTTCAAGTTGTATTACAGTCTTCCAGTTGTCAGATTTGACTTTCCAGCTTGAAATATTATCTCTGAAATTCCATGTCTTTCTTACAAAAGGAGTTGAGATAACATTGCATCATCTAAGATCAACATCATCTACCATCTGTAGAGCATTACCGTCAGACAAGACTGTTGTGCTTTTGAATGCCCTTACAAACAAGCAAGATAGGAGAACTCTCTGTTAATAAAGTGCCAGATACCAGTTTCCTATGCTTATCTGTGATTGCTGCAAATGGCACGTATTTTCTCACAAGATTTGCAAGTCTTTGAATATATTCTTTGCTTTCAATTTATGCTTCTTCTATGTCAAGTAGTATCTTCTTGCAACCACTTTGAAAGATAATGTATTCCATAGACTCCTATCCCTGTTTCCCTGAAGACATTTTCAATTTTTTACCCTTTTTACAGTATCTTGGTTCCCCTCATGCTTAACTTTACTTGATAGATCTGATAAAGTTCTTTTTAGTTCCTAAGTAAGATCCACAATTTTTCAGGTAAGGTTTGAAGGCAAATATACATTCTTTCTTATTTTTCCCTTTTTCTCTGTTGCATCATCTTATTTTCAAATGGAGATTGCTCATTGTTGAAGATTTCCTTCTCCTTTCCCTACAAAAAAACCCCACACCCACAAAAAAAAAATATTACAATGTCCCTGAGTTTTGCTAAAATAAGTTAAATAGTGTAGAAAGATCACCATGTAGTGTTTTTGTTTCTGGCTAACCTTTGATTCCAGTTCTTCCATCGCTCACACAGATGAACAAAGACGCTTACACATACACAACGATCTCTACTGTTCTGTGTGTCAAACAAACACCTTTTCATATCTCTGTGTATTGCAGAGGCACAAAGATGAATGGTTGTCTGGCAATTCCATCTATAATTGTTTGTGACTATCTAACTTCTATGCAAAGTAGTCTTTAGCAGTAATTTTTACTGGACTGAAAGCCACTTGGGAGAATACAGTCATTAAAAAAAATTACTCTTAAATAAAAGAATAAATATATAGAAAAGGCTACAGGAAATAAATACTGAAAGTGCCTTCATTTTCTGAAGCTTTACATATACTTACCCTACTTTCCTGTTGAGGATACCTACTATGTATATCCTTTCATAAAAATTACAACTTTTATGCATTTTTTCCACTTACTTTCCTTTTAAAATGACAATCTTCATATCTTCTTCTGCTATCACTTAGATGGAATGTTTGCAATTATCTTTCCCTTAATATTGCACAGTTACCACCACTAGTTCAGCAATACTTTGGTTACAAGTACATTGATAATTTGAATTCCTCTGAGCTGGCCTGGATGTTACCATGATTAACAGCCTCTTTACACTTCATGTTCCTAATGGTTCCACCATGACAGCCCTGGGGAAGCAACCAACTTACATCACTCACTTCATTAAGTTTGGGTTTTCTATCCAGTCTTACTTTTCCAGAAGACCTGAACTTGCTACAGACACACACGGTCCCATATAGTTTTGTGGAGTCTTACATGTAAGGCTCCCATAGGCATGGAATTCACATCCAACAGTCCATCTACAGAACACCACAAAGGTTGCCCATGTTCCCTCTCCATGAGATTTAGTGGCCATACAACCATCTGTCATAATCCCACTATTGTCAAAAAACAACTTCCCATCAGCTATCCAACCATCTAATTTTAGGGTGTATATTTAAGGTCATATGTGTTTTCTCCCAGCAGTGACCTAGGGAAAGAAAACCACTTCTTATTTTCCATTCTTGCTGCTAGTTGATTTAAATTATTATTGTATTCCTATTTCTCCTTAATAAAAGGACACCAAGCCTGTAACAGGTATGATTCCATTATGGTAGCCGCCACTTCCTTATGAATTGATAATGTAACTGGAAAAGGGAAAAATCAACGTAGAGATGGGACTTCTTTATAATCACTAATTCAGCTACTTTCCAAGTAGGAGAAGACAAAGAGTATGGGAATCTGCTTTTAAACGTAAACAGCCAGTGTCTACAGTAGCAGTACTTGCCTCCAAATATTTATGGCAATTTAGAAGGTTACATTTGTTCATCTGTCCATGTTGTACTGTTTGCTCCTGCCAGTTGTGATAGCTTATTCCCTTCCTCTGCAACAGAGATGGCTTTAGCTGCAAGGAAGTTGCTGGTGCGATCTGGGGGACAGAAAGTGTGACAGCAAAAAACTGGGACAACCCTTCCGGAGTCGTGTGTTCAATGTCACCATTTAGCCTGCATCTCAGAGGCAGTGCAATCAATAGGGAAGAGTGCTATGTGTTCTTCTAATTACGCAGGCTAGTAATTGAAATGCACCTACCACCAGCACAGCTAGCTATGAGTAATACAAAGTATCTCTTAAAAATTATTACATGAGCAGGTATCTCAAAGACAGCAAGTGAGATCCAGCTCCAGATTAGTGCTGGCACCATCTCTGGACTCCTCTGGACTCCTTTTTAGTTGCTGGTAGAACTGAAGATTTATACCAACATTGGAAAGTTTTGTACATTCACAGATTTCCCCAAAGTACTAATTAAAAATACAAACACTTTTCCACATTTTGAATTTAAAAAAATATTCTGGAAAGTTGTAAAAAGCAATGTAGATTTAAAGAATTCCTTTTAAAGTCTTCAGTTTTGGTTTTGTGGGTTTTTTTTCTTCTTCTCATTGTTGGCATAATAGCTGAAATTTCGGAATTTTCAATAAGTTGAAGATCTACCTACAATTTAGAAACAACTGGAGCAAGCCTTCATTTTGTAAACACTCAGCAACCATCAGCTTTCAAGATTTTAGGTTATTCCTTTAAGAAAGATTCCATGAATCTTTTCAAAAGCAGTATATTTAACTTAATGAATATTATATTGAAGACAGATATTAGTCCTGCAAGACATTGCTCTGTATAAGGAACTGAATACACGACATAACATGCATATTGCTTGCTGCTGGTGTGGAAGGCACTTTCCAGCTATCTCTAAAAGCCCTACCAGTTCCGACAACCTGAGCAAAGTTAGGATGAGAAGGTGGACAAGATTGTTGATTTCTGGAAAATAAGGACTATGGAAAGAAAGGTAGTGTATATATATAGTATATATAGTGTACCATAATACATGCATATAGCAGCCAAACATTTAACAACATATATTTAGTCATTCTGTTTTATAATGATATTCACAGAGTATTGAAATATGCAAGTTTAAAAAAGCATTTATTTATTTGGTCCTGGAACTTCCAGAGGGAAGAGATTTTTAAATCACAAGATCTTGGTTTTATGGAGTGATTACAAAATTACGTAGGAAGACTGTGTGCAACAGGAGCAAAAAGCTATTGTTAATGTGAAGTTGCACTCCAGAGGGATTAAAGGTATTTGCATTTTTAGAGAAATGGTATCTTTTTTCTCATATTACAGAGAAGGGATCCAAGAAGTCTGAATATACCTGCTCCCCAGCATAGTACTTAGCACTCGGAATAGTATCATGTGACCTTTCACAGCTGTATACACTAATTTTAGAAACGTTCACAGGATGAGGCTTTCTATTAAACAATTATCATGTTTTATATAGAAATTACTCAGAAATGTCTATTGTGTCAAATCATAGTTCAAATCAATACAATCGTAAGATAGCTAGTATTTTAAAGAAAGGTAAAAATTTATATGGAGTCCACTTGTATATGAACTAAATGAAAAAAGACTTATTTTTATCATACCAAAAATGTAAAGTACATTGTCAAAGCCATTTAGCTGGTCAGCTGAACATTTGTCAGAGAAAGTGATTTCTTAATGATTTCTACAGCACTGCAAGTACCCAGCAATGCAGACAGTAGTAAAGATTAGTAAACAACCACCTATACACCTCCAAGTCCAAAAAAAATCAAATTAGAATTTGTTTGCCACCTTTTACTCTCTTTTTGTGGTGGTGGTGTCTCCATAAAGATTGGATAAAGATCTGGCAGGTTATTAAACAGCTAATAAACACTAGCATTAAAATACTGTTCTTCAAAAAAGATAAGCACACAAATATTCTGTCAAATTTAAAAGTGATTTGTATAAGTGGAAGACACTCCCGAGAGTTGGTACAAAACAGTAGCAATTTTCTGTGCTTTAATTTCATCCTGGACATGGGCAATGATAGAACCTTCCTGTCCCACCTTATCAGTTGTTGTTCTGAAGCACTACACTCAGCTGCTGTAGTAGGGCTACCAGCATTCAACACCAGGCCAGAGCTAAACACCAAGATTTTTCAAGAGCTAAACCACAGCTGTGGCCCATAATAAATAAACGAGTATGTATTTCTGTAAAGTAAGTGTAACTGAGTAGACAATTTACTAGATCTCAGTGCACTGTAATTATTCTTGGCTACCAGAGTTTCATAGGACCCAGCAGATTACCCACAGGAAGAGACTACACTTCTATTCACACGTATCATGTGTTCCTATCCGTACACACAAGCCTGTCTTGCACCCTAGGCCATGCTTCAGAGCCATTTCATATGCACAGTTTTTGTTCCACAGAACATACACCACTGCCTGAGATTTCTTTTAAATCGTGCTTTTAATTCTCTCTCCAAGAGATACATTTCCCACAAAACATGTTTCTGGAAAACATTAGATCACAGCTTTTGAGAACTGGCAACAGGGAAGAAGCTGCCTTTCAGACTTTGCAGCAAATTTAGGTGTCAATTACCTGGTCAGGCAAATTTAGGACTTGAAAATTCTACAGGTTGAGCACATCTGCTCTTGTTGATCTATACAGAAATCACCAAGATCATACTTACACCAGTGTTCACAGTGAATATTAAAACTGTACAACAGGGTAAAAATCACAAATACATGGACAGCTACCACCTAACACTCACACTTGATGGTGCACTTGCTTTGTGGTAGTTTTCTTTGAAGGATACTAATGATTGCAGAAGTAAGATTCTTCCTTTGTCATAAACACTACACAATATTAATATAAAATTTATTGGCAAATATTTGTTGCCAGTAAGTATGTATGACTGAATGGAAAGTAATGTAAGTAGGGTAGGATCAAATCAAAATTATTTTATTGTGAATTTCAAGCAATCAGACCCAGAAAACAGCATATATTATGAATTTGGATTAATCCTCAATTTAGCTTGCACAGCTAGTCCTGTAATTGTAAATATTGTTTTCCTTATTTGCTTATCCTGCTTTAGCATTTGACTTAATGGTGATCTTCTGCTGAGAAATAATCTTAAAAAAATCTCACAGGGCATGAAACTAAAACTTGAGAGACAAGTGCTTTGTTCTGCAGTCAGGCGCATCTTAATGTGTCATCTCATAGAAGTCCTGTTACTTATCTGTGCCCCAGTTTCTTCACTGAACAAACCACATATGCTTCAATATATAGGCTGTTATTTTTTTCATTTCTACAGCTGAGCTGTTCTGGATATGTTCAGGTTATATCAAAATGAGAAAATGTGAGAAAATAAGAGAAGTGGGACTGTAATTACTACAGGCCTAAAAATTTACTATGTTTGGCAGAAGAGAAGGAAATTCATTTTGAGGTATACATTGGTATTACAGTTATAGAGTCATATAAAGCACTGGAATGAATGATATTATAACAGTTTGATAGAGTCTAGTGAGTAATCAAAATAATTCAATACAAACAAATTAAAGAGCCTACTAATTTTTTAGTAGTGATCCATTAACCTAGGACATAGGAAAGAGATACAAAAGAAAAAGGGTTTTTTTCCTTGTTCTGCTAACACTGATTTCTTGGAAATTTCATTCATCAATTTCATTTTTTTCAGTGCCTCTCCTGACATAGTCACAAAATCAAAATCAAATTTGACAGAAAACAAGCTATACTTTTAGCTAAAGTGAGTCTGTGACCTTTCTACCATATGTAGCCCTGGTGCGGTCCTCAGAACTATTCACACACACCATGCCCCATTACTTCTCTTTCTGTGAAACCAAAATTCCCTCATCCTAACTAATATGTTGGCTGGGCCTCAGAAGATGTCAATTTCCTGGCTGAAAACAACCTAAGTTATTTTGACCTGGAGAAGAATTCATTCTCCCACATTATGAAAATCCTTTCTCATCCTTACAATTTCTGGATTACTATTAAAAATTGCAAGATGCTGAGATGTTAAGATCATTTAGGTCATGCAAGTACTTAAGACAACTAGCACTTGAACATGCACAAATAAGTATACATTTCTTCTACGTAGAATAAAAACTATAAGAATCTAGTATTTGGTCACAGGAACCACAAAATATAAAAATATTAATTTTACAAAGAGATTTGTACCTGTGCAGTTTATACATATGCTGTGTTCAAGAAGCATGCAGATAATGTGTTACATATAATGCAGGTTACTTTCTTTCATTAACAACTTCTCTTAAATCATATGACATTTTGACATAATAAACCACTTTTGGATATATATATAATGCCACCAAAGGAAACAGAATATTTCCAGATTCTTGTACTGTAGAAAGAGGGAGAAGCTAGGCAGGGGTAGTCATTGTGGTAGGTCATTCATGCTAAGAAAGGATAGATAAACATTGACAAATGAGACATTAAATACAAGCAAAAGCAAAGTTTCATAAAATAAGAAATTGGATGTTCTTGCTGTGCGCAATTTTCATCATCCAGAAATGAAGGGCCATCACCATTAATGCAATGTTCACTGCTTCTCCAATTAAAGGAACGTACATCAGAATCTGCTTACTGCAGCTATAAATGTCTCCATTTCACTGTTCTCATCTACTCCATTACAAGCCTATTTTCTCCTGTACATGACTAGTTGTTTAGCTTATGCTGGGAGAGACCCCTGAGGTCAAGGGCTGCATGCAAAAGTCCTCTAAAATAAGAAGTGAAGAGGTAGGACAATTGCTTCCTCTCAGAGAGGAAAGTTAAGTTTGCAACATAGACACAACTGAAGTGTGGAAGGTGTCAGTTTCACTGCCGCTGATGTGGTAAATGGTGTGAGTACGTGGAACAGCACAGTGTGACTTAGTCTTTCCATCCCTCGCCTTTCTGGGTTTCTGTCAAATATGATGTGAGCTAATGCTTTCACAAAGCTGCAAACAATAATAATTTCTTACTTTTTAATTATCATTTGGTGACAGACATTGGATGAGGGAAGGAGGCGGACATCATCTGGGGATAAAGCAGTAAGAGGGTTTTGTCTATCAGCAGCTGTGCATGAGCCATCAGCAGCTGTGCACACACTTCACTGTTTTAGGATAAAATCACACAGAAAAGTATGACTCCAGATGGGGAAGGTTTATGTATGCCAGCCTTCAACCAATCATGCTGCGAGCATATTCCTTCCTATGCTGGTCACTGCCCAACCTCCAGCGATCCATCCCAGTGCATCTACACTTGCCACCTTCTTCCACACTAACATCATGCTCGTGTTAACATCTTCCACACTTAACATAGTAACATAATGCGAACCGTGTATGTTTGAGTGCAGTAGGCATAAACATTCTGTTACAGCTGGGATTGCTGAGAAAAGCCCTCAGATCCAGTTCCGAAACACAGTTCCCCAACGCACCTGATTTGCACTGTGCAAACTGTGGTATGCAGATTTGCTCGTCTGTTTCTCTCTCATGTTTGTTTTAAGCATCTGCTTTGTAAAGGACAAAGTGGATAACAATGAAGTCACAAATATCATTGAAAATACCAGAGCCAAGCTTGGGAGACTTTACTAATTCTTTCTTACTGTATTGTTAATGTGCAAAATGAAAAGTGTGTTGAGAATGTGTGAAAAACAAACCTATGTCAAGCCAAATGGAGTCCCAGGACCTATGCGTATGTGCTGTAATGTATGCCTTTATGCTTTTGCCAGTACGCATAATACTACAGCTCCTGTGATATCATCTGCAGATACTAATTCTCCATCATTCTGTAACCCAAACAAACTCACCCCCTTTCGGAGTAAACACCAGCATTCTTCAGTTTTTAGAGCAGACCCGACGGCCCTCCTCCTCGCTCACGGCTTGTAAACAGCAGCCTACCACCGGCAGAACTGCTCTCCCAGATCCTACCTCACCCCACAGCTCCCCAGGTGCTGTACGCAATCGTGAGGATGATGTGTGGAGACAGCCAAGCCAATACACATGCTGTTCCCTTTGAGTGTACTTGAGAGTATCGGGAGCTAGAAATACCTCCTGCTTCCTTTCTGTGCTCTGTCTCCTGGAGACTTCTTAACTATAACTGACGTGCTTCGATGTCAGCTAGAGCGAGCTGAACGTGGACTCCAGAGCACCATTTACGCACAAACAAAACCAAAATCACCTCTTGGCGTACCTGAAAAGCTTGTCTCTGCACTTTGGTTCAGCTGCCATTTTACGCCTCAGAGCGAAGCAGGCAGGTGCCCATGGCGGCACGGCCCTGCCGGCCGGAATCGCACCCCACCGCGCTCCAGCCGGGCACGCAGCAGCCCCACGCTCGGGCGCTCAGCCCCGCGTTCTCCATCTGCGCAGGGTTCGGGGACAGGGGAAGAGCCGCTCGGGGGTAGCGAGACGTCGTCTAACCAGAGCGAACTGTTGCATGTGCGACAAGGAACGCCACTCAACACCCGGCCTGCCCTCCTCCCTCACACCCTCTCCTCCTTCCTCACCGCCGTGCGTGCGCGCACCAGCAAAGGGCAGGTTCTGACTTCATTTTCAGCAGTATGATCCCCGAATGCCTCTGCTACCTGCAGTGCCGTCACTCGGCTCCACGACCAGGCAGACCCCTGCCTCTTGCTCTCTGCCAGTCAGTCTGCTCCCTGAGAAGCACCAGAGAGGCTTCGCAAGAGAGAGGTGAGCCGGTGGGACCTCTCCACAGCTACATCCCCAGCTCCGGGTGTGGAGGCAGGCTACCACCCCACGCCTCGCCTGAGGTGAAAACACAACCCCCCCCGCGTTACTGTATTTCTGTTGGAAGCGCAGGCAGGGCCGCCCGGGAGCCCCCCTCTCCTCTTCCTCATCCCTCCGCTGCGCCCGGCGGCCGCCGCCTCAGGCTGCCCCGCGCGACACCCGCCGCCGCCATGTGGCGGGAGGGCTGCCGGGCCGGGCCGGGCCCCCCGCCCCGCGGGCCACCGCACGCTCGCCCACGCATCGAGCCGCCGCCGGGCCCAGCCGCGCCACCGCCCCGAGGGCAGAGCCCGCCCCGCCGGCTCCTCCCCTTCCCTCCCCTCCGCCCGGGCGCCTCAGCCCCTCAAGGACTCCGGGGCGCTCAATGTCAGGCGGGCGGCGCGGCGCGGCGCGGCGGCCGGCAGGGGGCGGGCGAGGGGAAGCGGTGCCAGCCCTGCGCGGGAGCGCGGCTCAGAGTCGTCGGCGCTGGCCATGCCGGGCGGCGCGGCGGCGCGGAGCTGAGCCCAGCCCAGCCCAGGGCGGCCGAGCCCAGCCGCGCCGCTGAAGGGCACTGGCGGCGGCGAGGCTTCCCCGCGCTCTCCCGCGGCTGGGGCGCGCCCGGCCCCGCAGCATGGAGGCTGGGAAGCGCAGCTCCTCTGCCGGCAGCCGGGACGATGGCAGCGCTAACGCCTTCCCAGCCAAGCCGGCGGCCCCGGCGGAGAAAGCCCAGAGCAGCCCCGGCGGCGGGGGCAGCGGCGGCGGCGTGAAGGAGCATGGCAACTCGGTGTGCTTCAAAGTGGACGGCGGCGGGGGCGAGGAGCCCGTGGTGGGCTTCGAAGATGCCGAGGGTCCCCGGCGGCAGTACGGCTTCATGCAGCGGCAGTTCACCTCCATGCTGCAGCCGGGGGTCAACAAATTCTCCCTCCGCATGTTCGGCAGCCAGAAGGCGGTGGAGAAGGAGCAGGAAAGGGTTAAAACTGCGGGGTTCTGGATCATCCACCCTTACAGCGACTTCAGGTGAGCGCGGGGCTCGCACCTCGCCCGGCGCAAACTTCGGCGTGGTGTTTGGGGGGGGGGTGGGG
>VFFE01005869.1:208008-329634 GCA_008921705.1 Burhinus oedicnemus
TTAGGTTTCTTGGACTTGAGTGTATGGAGGGAACTGTGAATTGGAATATTATGTAAAAGCATGGAATAGTAAATAAAGGTCTGGATTTAGGATTTGGTTTGGGGGTTTTGGCAGCTACAAAGATAAATAAAAAATGCATAATATTTGGTAACTTGCTTAGGCTTTTTTACGGTTATATAACCAAGTTAAAATTTGAGTGGCTGAGATTCGGATTGTTCAGCCTGGGGCAGCAGAAATAGAGATATATGAAATCAGAGGTCACTTAAAAAGTACGAATCTTTACCTCTGCATTTCTGCCTACTTACCTGAGATTGGTGAGATTGTAATATTTAATTAAACTTTGTCAGCTTTTTTTGAGAGCTGTTGTTTGAAAGTACTAGAAAGCAAAATACTATTTTTAGAGAGGATGGTAGAATATGAAAATTAGTAGAGAACTGTACTTCATTTGGTTGTGAGGAAGAGGTATCCATTCTCACCTCTGCTTTCACTCAAGAGCACGCCTGAGAGCTGCCTTCTATGTCAACATACAATTTCTGAGAGAGAGGAAACTTTTAACCTACTTTGCAATGTTTAATTTTTAACCTGACAGTATAGTTCTTGCTAATTGCTTGAAAGTCCTTTAGCTGTCTATTCTCTGATTCTTTCCCAGAGGCATGATTTAATTTTAAAAATCGTAGTGTATTCAGTGCTAATTATTGGAGGGCTCGTTCTAGACAGATAGTAAGGTATGTTAATGACCAAAAATTGTATCAGCTGGAGTCAATGTCAGTACTACCTCAAGGACACTGTCATTTAGCTTCCATAAAATCTCTGCTAATATCTTTTAATCTGATGATAGTCAGATTCAGCCAGGCTGCATGATATTTTGCAATAATCTCATTTCCTTGGTTTGCAGTGCAACTGGAGTAAGTCTGGAGTAAACTTGTGTTCAGAAAATGCTAATTTGATTACAAAAGAAATGCAGTCTATTTCCATTATATGTTTAAAAAAACCCAAACCAAACCCCAAACCGTTTTTTATTTATGCCAATGAAGTTCCCACAACTGGAGTTGCATCATGTAGCTAAGAGTAGGATTTTATTGTTTATGTGGATATGTTATCTAAAGAAGCACATTATTTAACAAATAATTTGTTAATTATTGAAATTTAGTGTGCTGCTGACATTAATAAATTTTCTATCTCTAAAAATGTCATATTTATTAAAGATTTTTATAAAGAGATTTTGTTTTCAACTGAAAAAGCACAGGTTGCTTTATGCTCAGAGTCAAAGCTAGGATGGGGTCTTTGTTTTGTTTTTTTAAATGATGTAATTTAAAATAGCAAATACACATAAAAATTGTTTTTACTGCAGCATTTTTTTTTTTAGGTAGTATTACTCTTTTTCATACAATTCTCAGTCCGAAATCCACTTACGCTTACACTTGTACTGAGCCCCCAGTATATAAAGAGCCCCCCAGAAATAAAATCTGCCCTCACGATATAAAATCTTCCAGTTCTATACGTAACATACTCTGGTTGCCTCCAGTTTTTTTCTCTCCTGTCAGCAAAGTATGGAAGTATTGATGTTTCCTTGGCTGGTTCTGTTGTATCTTACAGTAACTTACCAGATCCCCCAAGAAGCACCTCTCTTTACGGCATCACTGCAGCAATAGGCAGTGTGGTTCTGCAAACCTGTAGACTGCAGTAAATTTAGGGTATTATATCATAGAATCTTAATGATAAATGATTATTCTGACTTGCTGTAGGTCAAAGCTATGGAAAATACATGGAACTTTTATAAGATACATAGAGTAAGATCTATCCAGCTCTACCCAGGAGATGGAATAAATGTATGGCTGCAAAACCATGGGGATGCAACCAAGCTTTTGCATGACTACTGAGAGGTTTTTCATCAGGCTCTTGAGTGACTTCAGTCTATCTGTTCACTCCAGGAGGACTCATGATTTCTGTCTGGTAGAGAAATTACTATGAAACCAGTAGTAGGTAATAATACCCCCTAAAACATCTTATTACTGCCTGATGGTACACACTTGCAAGCTTTTGGGTTTCCCAAACAGATCCTGGGCTATAGATTCCTTGGGATGGCTGCATATGGGCTTGTTTGCACTTGATTTCTCAGTGAAGATAACAGCCAAGCCAAACTTGTCTGCCACTCTGATTCACCTTGTCTTTAGTGCCAGACAAGCTCAGTAGTAACACAAAGATTTCCTTTTCCAACTAGGAAGGAAGGAAGACACAAACTTGGAAACAAAACATGAGTAGGAAAATAAATCAAGAATGTATCTCAAGCTTCAGTTAGTAATTGGGTACCTTTCTCGTTACCCACCTTACCAAGTATACTTCAGAGATGTCCTGTTTTTCAGAGCTGTGTGTCCAGTGTTCATGGAAACTGCTATCTAGGTGACTCCCTAAATATTGAACCTTGCTTTTTCTTTTATTTATAGTATTTCTTATGGTCTAATTTTCAGGTAGTGAAATCCTGCTATAGGCAACTTGCAGCTCTCATTTGAAAGTTAGCAAAAGCATGGTGATGTAGTCCCTAACAGATTTATTTTCTTGAAAACAACTTCTCTTTTCCCTTGTTCTGCTTTTCCTTCTCCCTCCTACATCTTTTCATGAAGATATAATGAATACCTTTATGTAAATGGAAATGATGCATTGGTTTTTTTTGGTTTTGTTTTTGTTTTTTTTAAATTTGTTAGCTCTGCTATGTAGTTTTCCATTCTTACTGTTAGCTAGGAGGTACTGAGCTGCTTGTTCAAACTAGCAGAGAGAAATTAGCCTAGGTGTTCTTCATAGTGTCTTGGAGTTTGTCAATGAATACCTTGTAATAATTAAAAAAAATATAATTGTGTGCACATTTTCTATTTCCCATGACTTGGCCAGGTTGGCAGCTTTCTGTTGAGAATTGCAACCTGATGCATTTGAACATGCTGTTACCATAGACCTTGTAACAAGATACTTTGCCAGAATTGTCCCCTCAACCCATTTATTGCTAGCACGGGAATTCTAGTGTTGCATACATCTATCCCATTAAAGGCATAATTATAAGAAACACACTTCTGTAATGCAAAGGGAGTGTGGTATCAAGAGTAAGCACTGCCAGATGGTAGGCAATCTAACAGAGCTTCTAAAAAGGGTCAAAATCGAGAATGTCTGAAATCCGATGGCTTATTAAGCAATAGACGTTGCATGTGTGGGACAAGTGAGAGATAAGTAACCTAATTTAGGTGCCCACATGACCAAAATTGACTTTTAATTGCATGCATTCTGTCAGTAAATATCTGAAATACATGTTTTTACTAACTTAGAGGTGTTTTTTTTGAATTTGGAGCAGAATATTAAATGCAGTCATATACTGCTGGGTATTGAAAAGTTGAGTAGAATCTGTACATGTTCTTACTGTGTATTTATTGAAGTAGTGAATTTATTATGATGAATGATCTCTCTGAAACGGAAGAAGAAATCTAAAAAAAATTTCAAGGTTTTTGATGTTGAAAAGAATTAAATCCAGGACCTAATAATTGTATTATTTCATATGCATATTATTTAGCTAGATGCAAACTAAATACAACACAAACAATGGCTGAATCCAATTAAATGTCTTTGGTGTAAGTTTGCTATTTAAAGGTATTAGCTATGAGTTTAAAATTTCTTGCTTCCCTTTAAGCTGTCCTCTGTTACTGTTTCCTAAAGCTGTATTTTCCAGTAGTCTGCCTGTTTGCTGTGCTCCATCGTTCACATGCAGGCTAATTTTCTTCTGTGGAGAGATGATTCTCGTTAAGACAGGTCTGAGGAATACTTCAGTATTATGCAACCTGCCAGTGCTACTCAGCAATTCCCACCACCACTCCGCGCCCCCGCCCCGATTCCCCAGGACTGTATGAACATTGCTTGATGTGACCCTGATTGTTTCTATCATTTCTAAGCTACAGCCGACTTTTACATTCTCCACAGGCTAGATCAAATTTATCTTTCTGTGGAAGGGATGGGAGGGCTGCAGTGAACTTGCGCTCCCACATATGTTCCTCACAGCGCGACAGAGTTCAGACTTGCTTCAGGGAAGGAGAACTAGCTTTATAGCCCAGAACACAGGTAACATGAATGTGCGTAAAATGGCAGCAGATGTTCCTGCTGGGGCTATTGACTTGTAATTCCATGAAGTGTCACTGAATAGCAACTCATCTTAACACTGATCTTATGCCACTGGCAAAATGAGCAAATGGAATATGATATTTAACTTGGTTTCATGTTTCCAGTACAAACTTTCACATTTCTGGAATGGCTTTGAAAATGTCAATTTTACCCAGTGCTCTGCACAGAGTGTGCAAATCTATAGGATGTTACATGAAGATCCAAGATGGAAGTCAGGAGCCTATCTATCTTTGGATTTCAGAACAAGCTAGTGACCTAGATACTTGTAAGCATCTGGACTCTGTGCCTGAACATCTTTCAGAATTCTAGCCATAAGGAGCCGTAAATGGTAAAACTGATTTTTAAAAAGTGTCACCCATGGGTGCTGTGCATTTGCAGAACTAATATATCAGAATAATTTGACTATGCTTCATGTTTGTTTTCTGCCATATTATATATTTTGATTTACAGTTTACAGATCAATATCTTTTCTAAAATTACGATGAAAAATTCTATTAATCATTTTTTTCCCTTAATTTCTCGTTGTTCTCCACCGATGAATTATTAACATCTATTTGGCTGTTCTAATTATTACACATCTTTAGCTTAAACATGTTTGAATAGTTCATAACTCACTGTCCTCCAAAAATGAAACACAAATATTTGGCTAAATTAAATTTTGTCTTTCTGAGGAATATTGGCTTGTGGCTAAAACCTCTTCTGAGATCTCCAAAGTACAATGTTTTCATTTGCTGAAAGCCAGAAACCTATTTATTATATTGAGGCAACTTCATTTTCAGTGAATATGGATGGAAGATAAAGATGGACATCTGGTGTTTTATTCACCATGGTAAAGGGAAGCTCTTTTTGTTTGACTGTATCAAAGCTGTCATCTGTCTGTATGGGAGTAAATAGCTTCCTTGGTATTTTTGCTGTTGTTTATAATTCAGGTCACAGGTCCCGGACCAAAGTTTCTTTGAGTGCTTATTTTAGAGCCACTTATCAGTGGCTGCGATTATAGGCAACTTTACTTGCAGGCAAACACTTTCCCCTGTCACCCTTAACCTGTTCTTTGTGGCTGATCTTAAGAGCAGCACGAGGGCTGTACCATTGTTAAGGAATATGAACTACTTTGTTTGAATGCCCAAAGATCGGAGAAAGAGAAATTTTGCACCAAGAGACTTCAAAGTCAACTGTGAAAAACAAAACATTCTACCAAAATATAAAGTGGAGAAGTAGATTATTAAATAATTCCCTTTTATATTTTTTCTGATAAATATTTATAGGTGAAGCATATAACAAAGCCTGTGGTTAAGATTGAATAAATTTTCAGATCTTAATATCTTTATCAATGTTTTATTTTTCAAGCTGAAAACTGACATGTTTTCCTGAAGCTTAAAGTGACTTCCTTTCTTTTTTTTTATTAAAAAAAAAAAGACGACAACCGTGGAGGAAAAAATCTTTATCTAACATACATATTTTGTGCATCAGCTCTGCTTTGGATGGTCTGTCCAATAAAGATAGAATAGAATTTTAAATTAATGCATATATTGGTAACAAATATCTTCCAGTGGCTCAACAACAATTGCATATGACTAAATTAAAACAAAATTAACAAATGTATTTCAAGCCAATAATCTGCCATAATTCAATAAATACTTTCAACACGTAGTTTGTAAATTTAATACGTATTGGCTTTAGAAATGGATCTTGACCGCCTATTTCAGTGTTGTATATACCTGTGACAAAATGTAATGGAACCTCTTTTTTTAATTACAACCAAGCAATGGATGTGACCTGCAGTACTGCTGCTGGCAAAGGTGTACCAGAAGGACAAAAGGCCTCATTGCATGTAAAGACAATCTCTTGGAGTACTGGACATTGCAGGTTATCGCCTGTTTTGCAGACCAAAAAAACATTTAATAAATAAGTATATGTAGTATGTTTTGTTGGGGTTTTTTTGGAAGGTGTTTGGTTGTTTGCTTTTTTAAGAACAGCCAAAGTAATTTGAAAAAAACCTTCTTTGTTTACTTATATTGAATTAAATTGCAAAAGGGCCATTCAGCAGTTGCATGCATTACACTGAGCAATGTTCATAAAATGTCAGAGGCGGCAACTTGGTTTGTTGCCCAATTCTCCACCCTTGGCCGAGCTGCTCACAACAGCAGTATGTGAGGTTTTGCTCAGGCCTGCTTGCACGGAGCTTGCTGGAGCGTTAGAGGGTAAATAGCATGAAAAGACAACAAGAGGAGCAGAGGTAAAACTAACAACATCGTGGTTACTTAGGCATCTAGAACATCTTTGCACATCATGTATTCTCTTTCTTGTTTGCTTTGTTTGCTTTTCTGGGTTTTCCTTTTTGTTTTAAACAAGTGAATATCACGTCTATCTGATCACTGCTCTGTCTAGGTGCATAATTAGCTGATTGTTTTGGCAATGCAGGCAGAGCACTATGCTGTCAAAGGGATGGTAAGACTCAAATGTGCAGTATGTAAATTGGGAAATTTTAAAGAAATGTTAAAATTACATTGCATCTGCTTAAATACTGTGGAAGGCAAATGGCTAGCAGAGAGATCTGGATACAAGTGGAATAATGAAAAAAAAGGGGATTTCTGAATGTGGCTTGTGGAAGGAGAAACCTGCAAGAGCTGCATTTTATTTCTGGTAGGGACAAGTGTTTTAGTGTATGAAGTGTGAAATTATGTTTTGAAAGAGAATGGTAAAACTGAATATTGAACTTCCTAGCTGAGCATTCTCCTATCTACATGCTCATTAGTGCATCACCCTGTAAAAAGGGGTTCGTAATAAATACACATGGGGAAAGGTATAAGCAAGCTTGTGGAAGATTACTTCTTTCACTTCTTAAAATATTTTGTCTTAGCACATTATATTTTCAGTTAGTTGTTGTTTAGTTAAATTGATACAATGAATTCAGTTAATAAAATTAATAAAATAACAATTCAATAATCCTACTAATACAATTTTCAGTGTGTATATTTGAGCGTGTACCTTAATGTTTCCTGTATTGGCTCAGGAATCAAAACCATTCAGCCCGGATGTTGAAAGTGCAGAGTAATTTCTGTCCTCTGCTGCACTGGATTTGAACCCGTACATTTACTTTGTGTAGTACTTCTGGCGTGGATACTTTCAATACAATATCACCTCTCAGAGTTGTTCTGCTTTGATGGAGCAAAAAAGTGACAACACCTCTCCAGTCTAGTGGGTTTGGTTCCTGCTGTAGTTTATATTTGTTTAGGGAAAGCGAACATGTCAGCAGTGTACCTTGCTTCAGGAGACGCAGTATGGCTTGCAGGTAATGAATTTCCAGGAGGTGGGAGATCCCAGGCTCAGCTGCCCACAGGTGGATGAGGAAAGTCGAATCGATTTTCCTTGGCGTTGATGAGAGCTCTCGGTATGGCACTGTTTTGCAAAAGGAGGTGCACGTGACCTGACCATAATTACTTATCATGTTGCTCTGTTGTGAATTTGAGCTTTCTTTTTCCTTTACTTTTCTAAAAAGTTTCTGAAATGTATTTTAATCTTTTTTCATCAAAGTATAAGCAAAAATGAAGAAAATGATAATTTTCATTTGATTTGAACACAAATTCCTCAGTTGCTCATGTTATTTTTACAACAAGTTATTAATTAACAAACACAGGTTATGTATTTTTTAAAATACATAAGTATTTTAATTATATTTAATTACTTTTTGAAGCAAATGATTT
The DNA here is from genome assembly GCA_008921705.1 of Burhinus oedicnemus. Classification (NCBI taxonomy): domain Eukaryota; kingdom Metazoa; phylum Chordata; class Aves; order Charadriiformes; family Burhinidae; genus Burhinus; species Burhinus oedicnemus. The sequence continues at coordinate 215,868 of VFFE01005869.1, forward strand.
ACTGCAATATGTGATATTCATGGATTACAATAAAACAACTTACTGATTCGTAAAATGGTACTTCCATTTATTTTGAAGGGTTGAAACCATGGTACTTCTTGTTATATTTGAAGATACTTAGGCTTTGGAGCCAAAGATCAACCATAAATAGTTGTAAAAGGAAATAATAATTTAACTTGGTATATTTGTGCTATGTCGATTACTTGTTCTTGCATTGGAATCTTGTACATCTGTGTAGATACATAAAAGGTGTATAAATATTCAGTCATGCATATTTGTTTTCACTCATGATGGAGGAGTACAAAGCCTGCATGTATAATACATTAACTTGTTTCATACCTATCTGGAGTTCTTCTACACTTTTTCACATCTCTGATTTTTCCCTTCATGAATTTGAAGACTACCTCTTTTCAGTTTAAACATAGTGCCCAGTCTTGCCTTCAATGAACTTTTTCAAGAAACAATACACAAAATTCTAGTAAATGAAAATTCATGTTTGAAGCTGCTTACCCAACCATACTGTATCTTTGTACAGTTATATGCACAAAGCCAGTTTTACCTCTGATTATCAGAATGAAATTGTTAGTAGTAGTATATATGTCAAATGCCAGAAATCTCTGTGTCTTACATGAACCAAGTTGATGGTCCTAGTCTTGTTTTTTTTTTTTTTGTCAGAGGTGCTTACCTCAGAAAACTAATTGTCCCAACTCATTTGGTGGTTACAGGCCAGTCTCCTCACCAAACCTGATGACTGAGGTCTGTCAATAGCTACTGATCAATGTCTTCCCCATCATCTCCTTCTCTGAAGATAAGTAGAAAAAATGGACTTTTCCCCATCAGCAGAAACTTTAAAGATTGCACTAATAATTAAGAGATTGAATTGGTTAAAAAAAAATAAAAAAATCGCCTATTAAAGAAGAATATTAGGTGATACTGTCTTGTTTTCTTGGTTTTGCATGGGGGTGGGGGTTAAGTGACCTTCCTTTTTATAAGATGCTTTGTTGACAAGAATTACAGAAGGCTTCTCCCAATTTAAGCCCCTGAATTTTTACTTAGTATGGAGGCATCCTAAATGTCATGTTTCTAAATGGCACTCTTCAAATTACTGTCACTACAAAATTCTTAATTAATGCAAGTGTTCCAACATGAGATATGAGATTATTTTGCAGCTGAAATATTTTTAGATCTGTCTCTTTCAAACTTTTTCCTCATGCCTGTAAAGTGGTAATTTCTAATTTGGGAATGTGAATGTGTATTTTACAGTGATCCACTACAGAAATTTGCTGACACTTGAAGTATCAGTATGTGTCAATTTGCAGTTGGTTTAAGGGGTTGGTAATATGAAACTGAAACAAATCAGTTGGAGTACCTACACAAAATATTGCCTGATACTGAGACACTATGGTCTAACAGTTTGAACAGGGAGGGTAAATTTGAGGAAGATAGGTTACTTGTACTGTGATGCGTGTTGATGCAGAAGCAGTCTTGATGATCTGAAATACATCCGTTTTGATCAGCATACAGGTCAGCATAGACAGATTCAGATTTTTCCAGGAGAAAATTCATTTGTGAGTCTTGACTCATCATCAGCACTTTTTCCTAGCTGGTAGCTATCTGAACAGGAGCACCACCCTGCTTTTTCACCAAGGAATGGGGCTGAAGAAAGGAGGATATGTATGTAAATATGTGTAAATATGGGGGGCGTGCAAAAGCAGTATTGGAGCTCCACTGGCAGTGGTGCACTATTCCTGCCCAAGGTTAAGTGGAAGTCAGGCTTTAATTCTTTCTACTGTAGTTTAATAAATTTCTCTGGAGGAAAAGCAACTGCAAACATAGATGTATTCAGGCATTTGTGGTAGGGGATTATTGGCTAAAATCAGAGACTCATCATTAAATAATATTACCATATTATATAAATTTCTCTTTATCCTTTTCTTCCTCCGCTCCTTTATGCAGCGAGGGCAACATTACTCCTGTACCTTTATTTCTCAGAAATCTGAGACTTAATTTGTTCATGCATATAAAATACTATAAAAACTTGAGACAGAACTACTGCATGCGTACCAAGAATTAAAAATCTTGTGATTAAATCTCCACTGCTTAAATATTAGCTGAATTTACTGGTAATAGACATACACATATATATATATGTATTACTGTGATATTAGTTAATTTTATAGCCACTTTCCATGGACAGTACTGTGGTTTTCTTTTCTAGTAATCAAGCCTTTGAAGTGCTCAAGCTTTAAACCTAACCAAATGCTGTAATCAAAGCATTTTGAAAGTAGTAAATTGCTGTTCATTGGCTCCACTGGGCTCTGATCAGGTCCCCCGAGAGCTGCATTTATCTAATCATCTGCCTTGTGCATAGAATCACAACTAAGCAACAAACTGAAAATCTCCACTGCTAAGTGTGTTTAGTTCTCAGATAAAACTCATGAAATCTGTTTGAAATTGTGCAAGTTTGTAATTTTTAGCTTTGTTCTATGGCCATATAAAAAAGAAGACTCAGTATTGCTGAATTTTATTAATCTGTCTTTGAATTCCATTTCTGCTGCCAAGTAGGAAGTTGCATCAATATTTAAAAAATAACAGCAAGGCACATAAATTGGATCTCTAAGTATATATGGCTAACCTTGAAGTAAAGGACTTCAGTATTAGTCTGAAATCAAATGAAGATTTCTGGTGGTCTGAAAACTTCATTATTATTTTATTTTTTTAATCACTTTTGGTCTGAATCAGAATGAAACCATTAAGCTGGAAGATTCCCAGGTCTGCCACTGCTCATAGTTCGTGCAGGGAAACTGAGTTTTCAGAACATCAGCCTCTGCCTCATCTCAGACTGACCCGTCTCAGGCAGACAGAGAAAGCCTTTTTGCTGCTTCAGCAGGTTACCTAGCTAAGACAATGAAAGTTCATTAAGGTTGATATGTTTTAAATTAAAAAAAAAGTGCAAATAGTGATGAAATTTTCACCTGAGAAAGTGTCACAGCCTTCTATTTAATAATATTTCTGTCCTTCAACCTCAGCACCTGAAGTGTAGGAGATGCTGTCAGTACTCTACTGTAGTGTGTGCTCAACAATTAAAAGGGGTGAGCCACGAAAGGGACTCTATCAGCCTTGCAAGATTCCTTGTTTGTTTTTACATAACATAAGCTAAAAGCTATCAGAGTGGAAATAAAGGAGAATAAAGAATATAAAGCAACAATTTCAGGAGAACAGTTTATCTTTTAAAATCAAAGTGAAAACGCAAACCCAATCTTTTGTGTTCCTGAAGCTTTGCAAAATTAAGTGCATTCAAATGAGGAAAGTTTCATCCATACAGAAGGACAACACAACTGCAGAAGTAACCTGTGTGCTAGCACAAAACTGGCCAATGTAAAAAAGTGACACTTCACTGGTCATTTTAATGCATTTGTATTAGTGTGATCACACAGATAGGTTACAGTAAATTCCAAGTTTGGAAATTTTAAAATAAAATAATCATAAGCCAAAATCATGAGCCAAAATCATGGAAGCACTCCAGAAGAGATTTGCAACATTTAAACAGAACTTGTTCTATGGCGGATGTTGAATGCAATATTTCTTGTTAAAATAGAAGGAATTTCATATTTAATTTGTATGCCTTTTTCCCACAGGAAGCATGCTTTTCTCTAGGTGTGTGTATGTGTAAGAAAGAGACAGACGGGCTGAATGAAAATGGATAGCTGGGCAGAAGGGGATATCCTCACTTTCAGGTTGTGAAAAAAAATGGTGATGATTTTTCAGAAAGTTTTCAAGCACAGACAGCTGTGCAATCATGAAAAGAATTTGGGTCCCCTAAAGAAAACCTTCCCTTCTTCATTCTCCTGTACTTTCCAACACATCCAAGTAGTTATCTGCAAGTTGCAGATGTTTTCAGGTGTGTCTGATCTGTCTTACTAAAAGACTAATATAGTTGCACAGCAAGAGTAAGATGGCATGTCCTATAATAAGCAAATTCTGACATGGAAAATACCAATTTTAGTGCTTGTTACAGTACATTGTAATAAAGTTTTAAATTACTGTTATTTCTACTAAGATTGTTTTGTTTTGTATAGCACATTGATTTCTCTGTTAGGTGAACTGATGATCCATGAAAGCAAAAGAAATAAAGCTGTGTTTGAAGGTGACATAAAAAAAAGTCAGTGTTCATTTCACTGAGCATCTGCTAGTCAATCAAAATATTTAACTAAAGAGGAGCTTTGTGAAAATTTTTTACAGTTCTTCATTTTCTGAATGCGTAGAGTGAAATCATGTCTCCCATACATCAGGTTTGGTTTGAAAGATATTTTACAAGCAATTTGAATGAGTATCTTTTTCAAAGACCTTCCACTTTATAACATGGCTGATGAGTATTTGTGACTGAATTTCATGAAGTTTTACTGATACGTTTCGCTCTTTTTTATTAAATAATCAGGCTTTTATGATCTTTCTGAAAACTCGTAAAACTTAATCTTAAGCAGATCCCTGACTGCTTTGTCACCTTAAATCACAACACCCAGTGCCTTAGAGGTGCTGTTCACTCCGCTGTGTGGTTTGTGAGACCACGACAACTTCTGCTGCGTCAATCTGGGTGTACCATAGGGAAATAATAAAGAAAGCAAATCTGAATGACTTTTTACACAGTTGTCTGTACAGCAAATTATGCAGCAAATTAGCTTAGAGCTGAAATTTCCTTCTTTAAGACTCAGTTTTCTTTGGGTTGGAAATATAAAGTGGAAAATAAAATGCCTGTTAGAATTCATAGTGCCTTACATGGGTAAGGTTAGTACCAACATTGATTAATTAATATTAAGTAGTTCTTTATCGCTGTTTGGGTAGGCAGTCATTTTGAACAAACTGTTCATCCTATCCAAGATAGCCTGTGGCAATAAATAAACCACAAAAGCTTCAGAACCACGTTCCAGAGCTGTAAAAACCACTGTGTTATTACTGTAAGTTTTGAAAGTATAGTAGATAAACTATGAGTGAAAAGATCACTGAAAGAGGGCTATAAATCCAACTAGTTTTATTTGAGAATACCAAAGTAATAATTACCGTGATTTTTTTTTATTTCTATATAAAATAATTCTTTAAAATTTAGAAAAAATATATCTTAAAACTGGTTTTCTATACTTTTTTTTTAATACTGGAAGACTTTTTTCACCTTGTGATATTAAACCTCTGATTTATTTAGAAGTATTTAAAAAGTTTCAGGAATAGTTCAGTGTGGTGTGGTGCTGACCTCTGTGCTGTCAGTTAATGGCAACTAGCAGTAGCTGTACGGACTTCGCTTCAGGGGAGCAGTAAGCTCTATAGCTGTTTGCTATGGGGCTAAGGTCAGTTCTTGCTTCTAATGATGAGCTCTGAAAGATCTCATTACCCAAAGGCTCTTATTTTTTTTTTCTCCAGTCTTGAAAATTTTGTGTCATAGGCCTATCTCTTCCTTGCTTTTTGTCAGTGTTTTATAATAACTTATACAAATCTGGAACGCTGAGATTGTAAGTTTTAAATTTATAACCATCCTCACTGGGGGAGGGGGAGTAGCAAAAATAAATAAATAATGCTAAAATTAGTTTGAAACAAAGGGCTACCTCAGTGTCTCAATAGCAGCTCGTTGCACCATCTCGTGAAGCTTTTCATCTTGCTCTTGGCTACATGAATAGTAGGATGTTCTGAACTGGTAGGCAAGGAACGCATTGTATTACTTTCTCTGCACAGGTCACGGAAGGACAATAGAGGGAGTTGCATCTAGTTTTTCTCACCTGAAAGAAAAATATTGTGTAACATGGCCAACAGAATGGCATTTGGAAACATTTTGCTAAAAGATAATGTCTGATTCATTTCTAAATGAAAAATAAATCATAATATGAGTTTTTCTTAGTAACTAATCAGCTTATACTTTATTGTGGGCTAAGATCAAAATATGAAGCTGGTACAATCTCATAGTCCTTAGCATTCAGTCTTATTTTATTACTGAAACCCTAACGCTACCACTTTTGCTGACATTCAACATCAGGAACTCCAGTGCATTTTGCATAATCACAGTACATAATGATCCTTTAAGCCACGGATTACTGTAGGATAAAAACACCTGGTTCTGTATGATATTTTATGTTGGCTGGGTGGCTGGTGGTTGTGCAGCTTTGGTTAGCCTTCGTTGCATAACTGCTCCCTGTGCTGGTGAAACGTAAAGGTCAATCTGAAATCAAGCAATGCTTTGTTAGGAGTGAGCCACAGATAGAAGCACATCTCTTGTGATTATTTCCTTGTTGTTTTGTGGTAATTGTACCTGTAGATAATAGCAGCAGTGATACACGAATTCAGTCGTTCCTTCTGTATGGTAATTCTAGATTATTGAAATGGAATCTAGCACAGCAAGAAGCCTATTACATGAATTTAAAAAGTTGAGAGAAATCGGGAAGTTTTTGCCAGATACGGTATGGATATGGTGCATACTATCACATGCTAAGCAAAAATACATACAGCCTGGATAAAACTGAATATTTATAGCACTTAGTAGTCACATTTATTGTAAGACTGAAAATGTGTAAGACATAAATCACATTGTACACAGGGAATTACTTATAAAGTCTATTTCATGCAATTTCTGAGTACTAGTTAAATGTACTTTGCCAGCTACTCTCTCAAATCATAGTCAAGCCTAATCTCTGTAAATTTATCTTGGAATAAAGCATTTTAAAACTGAGAATTCTCATGCCACTCTCAATCCTATCCTACTCTTCCTTTAGTGTGTTTTACAGTTACAGTTAATTATTTATATACTCAGATCAGCAATTTTGTAAACAGAAGTATTTTCATGGATAAACATGAAGCAAAGGGAATTTATAAATGTGGATCATTTGGTGAATACAAGAAGCAATCTCTGAAATCTAATGTAATCCATGTGGTCTCTGAAAGTCTAGCAAAAACTAACCTCATGGTTCTGAAATGTTTTGTGGCCAGTTAAACTATTATTATTTTTGATTGCCACAAACCTTTACCAAGATGAGGGTGTTTGTTGCATGCCAGGAGGCGGGTGCTAGTATGATGGAAGTGGCCTGGAAGTCAGTGCTGGAGTGATGTGCTGGTGGCATGCCTATCACATGTCCACTGTGCGGCGCCCCATTGTGTTGGAGGGCTGGAGCAAGGAGATAGTTGTGGAGACATTTCTGCATCTAGTCTTTTAGAAAGTCTAATGAGTCCGTGTGAAACTGTTGTTGACTGGTTTCTGTGCCTCTCCAAATCAAGTTCATTTGAACAGATTGTGTTCTCAAGCAGAACAAGAGGTCATGCATTGGGTTCAGGCTTTCTCAAGGTCAGTTTCAGTTCTTTTATTGAACAAGAATAACTTTCTTTGAGAATTTAACATTTAGGAGTTATTTTAATTTTCTTTAAATCTCTTGAGTGTATGCTACCATGCCCTGGAAATCTTCCAACAGGTGGGTTTACTCACCATTTCTATAATAGATACTAAAGTCATGAGTCTGGCTCTCCACCATCCTCATGAAGCACTGTTAGCAGCATTCTAACAGTATTAGAGGAAGCCTTTAGGTACTTTTAGAGCAAAATGGTGAAATGCAGTACCTATTTTATCCTATGCAAGTTGCAGCTACTATTGTCCAGACTTCTTAGCTAGCTCTGAAAGAAGACAGACTATGAGGTTGTAAAAATGCATGGAAGTTCAATTCAGGTTGTAAAAGTGGATGAAGGTTTTGATGTTATCTAATTTTTGTTTCTATTTTTTGTTTCAGTGCTTTTTTTCTCTTTCTGTAATTTTATTCCAGCACTCTAATGGTATGAGTACATTTGCAAAGAGGTACTTACATTTAATATGTTATGTTAGATATTTGGGTTTCTATTTGGATAGAAGCCTTAAAAAGATATTGCATTGCTAAAGCACTTCTGATGGGCACCAGACATCAGGTTTAGTTACATAAACCCACTAATAGGTTTTGACAGGAGTCTGGAGAAGTCTACTGAGTGCCACACATTCACACCTTTCAGATATGCCATGGAGTGATAAACCATAGTACTGTCTTTATCATAGATGCGTATTCTTGAGAAGGAAGGCACATAATGTATTAATTACTTTGTCTTCTCTACTGACTGTGAATATATTGAATGAGTTAGAACAGTGATATTTTCTTAGCATTAACAAAATGTTTAAGCATCTTGAGGTGAAGTTGGCAACATGATTGAGACCCTTTTTCTAAGTGTGTTTTACCACAGTACATCAACCATTCTGTTTCTTCCTTTTTTTTTTAAGGTTTTACTGGGACTTAATCATGCTCATAATGATGGTTGGAAACCTTGTCATTATACCAGTTGGAATCACATTCTTCACAGAACAAACAACAACACCATGGATTATTTTCAATGTGGCATCAGACACTGTTTTTCTATTGGACTTGATCATGAATTTTAGAACTGGGACTGTAAATGAAGACAGCTCTGAAATAATACTGGACCCTAAAATCATTAAGATGAATTACTTAAAAAGCTGGTTTGTGGTTGACTTCATCTCATCAATACCAGTGGATTATATCTTTCTTATTGTAGAAAAAGGAATGGATTCGGAGGTTTACAAGACAGCAAGAGCACTCCGTATTGTGAGATTTACAAAAATCCTCAGCCTGTTACGTTTATTACGCCTTTCAAGACTGATTCGATACATACACCAGTGGGAAGAGGTAAGATTTATACGGTTGTAACATCATTCACTAAGATCTTATTCCTACAAAAAACTAGTCAGGTCTCTGAAGAGCTACACAAGAACCAGAACGGAAAAAAGAATTTTTACTTGCCAATTAGCGTAGGTGCCAGTAGAGAAGCTGTTTTGGAAAAAAAAGCACAGAGTAACCATCTTCTCTTTGCTAACACAGACCAAAAATATGTTTGGGATGATCAACACAATAAGCATGGATGGGCTTCTATGGAAAATATTAGAAATTTTGGCAACCACCTAAATGTACATTTGAGTTTGGTGACTAGCACTTAAACTTATGAAGTTAATATTCTTGTAATCACAGAGAACTTAAAATACATGTTCATATTTTTCTATTTCAGGAGAAATTGAAACCATTTATAATTGAATAGATTTCCTGGAATGCTCATTGTTTGAAGGCTGTATGTAGGCTGAATATATCAAATACTGAACTTCTTTATAAAAAATGGGTAGTTCAAATTTTGAATCATTACCTTCTAAACTGTCAGCTCCACTATTTCCAGATGTGACCTTATGCTGCCTGCTAATTTGGCATGGTGACATTTCCAGGAAATTATGGCATTCCCTAATTTGGCATGCTCATGGCTAGGAAATGTTTAATGCTTTGGCACATACCACCATGATTCAGTCGTTTCATTTCTTGCCTGTCCCCATTTCTGTAGTTCTAAATACCATAATATATTTTAAAAGGAAGTGCTAAAAACATGGGAAAAATAACTGCTGTTTTCTGAACCTTTCTTGCAGCAAGCGTAATGAGAATTATTTTCTAAAGTATTTTAATGGAAGCACTATTAAAATAGATTTGCATAAATTTATTTACCTACTTTGATAAAGATTTATTTAATTAAATGAATATTGAAGGATGATTTGGTACCATTTCTGGTGCCTTTTATGCTGGTTATCTCCAGTATTATATTAACCTTCCGGTTTAACAGAAACCTAAATGCGAAGCCATCTCAGAAATAAAGTCAGATTATATTTAAAAATGGCATGATGCTGGATGATACCACGTATGACAGTCTAATAAATTTATAGTTGTTTCTCAAAAAGCTCCTGAAATAGGTAATTATTTTTTATTACTGTATTTTGTAAACTCTGCTTCTTTTTGCCTCCCTGTAATGCAGTGTAACTATGTTTTTGACACAGAAATGAGAACACTGCAGTTTTGTACTCAATTTAACTAAGGCAAATGATGAAGCATATTTTGCAGTTCTATCATAAAGCTGTGCTTTGCTCTCATCTGTGCTTTACAGAGAGACAACCTTCTGAAATGCATTCAATGACATTACTTTCTGGCAGCTTGAGTTAATAGCTTGCCACTATAAAGCCCTACTAAGCAGAGAAATGAATACGTTTTTTCTTTTCCCCTTCCATATGTTGTCAAAGATAAATCAGGTATTCTAAATGAAAGATAGTTGAATTGGCCCCTAAGTGGGACTAGAAGTGACCAGAGGATGTGGTCCAAACCAGCAATAGCTGGTGTGTGGTCCATTTAATCTTTAGCTAATTGCTGCTTGATTGCAACCTCACCTTTGATTCCACTAGTAAAACTTGTGAAATGTTTCTTGTATGATACTTTATTGGACAAGTATGGAAAAATATGTGGAGTTCATCTTTTGTGTATGATAACACATTATAGTGCTCCCTGGATGTTCTCGGGAAGGTGAAAGAGGGTCTGAAGTTTTTTTTTGGGGGGGGTTGACCCTGCAATAAAGCAGCAAGAAGCTCTTTGGCTACTTCTAAAAAAGATTTCTGATGACTGTCAGAACATGTGGGAAGAGTGATAAATATGTAGACTGAATCAGGTTTTGATAAATCCCAAAATAAAATGTGTGCAAGAAAAAATTTTTGTTTGTTTGTTTTTGTTTAGCATTTTACAGATACCCAAAATGAAGGCGGTCATGGATTTTCGTATTTGACTTTTGTTACCACAGTAGTTGATTATTACTTTGGATTATAATTACTTAGGATGCAGCTTGTGTGCCTGTTCTGCATGGTGATCCATTACCACTTTGGAGAATTTGTGTGTTACAGCATTGTAATGTTTTAAAACAAAAAAACTGGGTAGGGATGAACTGTGCTGAATTAGCAAAAATATTTGGATGATCTCATAGGAGTAGTCAGTGACACCTTTGCTGCTGATGTTAGTCTTTTCTGTATTGTGTGTGTTTGCACATGCACAACAGGGAGCAACTGTTAACTAAGTTTTATGAAAAAACTGGAGCCTGTTTTTGTGTGGTTAAAAGGATTTAATAGTTTTTGCATATGGGCTGACATGTTGGCTTTAATTGTGGTGCAGATAAATGTGAAATACTGTGTATTTGGATCCAGAATAATAAGCATTATGTCAAAAATATTGAGAGGACAGCCAGAAAACTCATTCTTCATAACCTGCCACAAGGATACTTCATGGAAAACTGACTGATGCACAAACCAGCTTGTATGATAAGGCTGTTAATCCCACTGAGGTATTTACATGTCCTCCAACAGAAAAGGCAGGTTGAAATTGTTTGAACTTTTCCTTTTTTTAAGTATCACATACCTGGACTTTAGTTGGTCAGTATCCTGAACTTTAAGATGAGGAGGCAAAAATTTAAAGCATTTTTGTATGATACTGGTGAAACATGGTTCCTTTTCTTCATTTATTTCCACATCATTTAAATAAATTAAAACAAGATCAAGCTGCTAACAGACACATAGAATAATATTGCGGCAAATAATGTATGCATTGCAGAAGCTTTCCCTTTAACTATTATGATGGAACAGAGTTATAGCCTGTGGTGCAATATATATGAAATCTGATTGATATATTCATATCAGTCTGATGTTACTAGCTTATCCACATGAATGACTCAGTGGAAATGGGAAGAAACACTTCAACAAAGGGACAGGAGATATGCTGGCAGGAATTAATTTACTAAATTTGCAAATTCACATTGTCCTAAAACTGCTTTTTAGCGACAGTATCTAATATTCCAGTCCTTTACAACTCAGATGTTGACAAATAGTTCATATACTTATTTAAACAAGATTATATACTACAACATGCAAGAAAAAATTGTTATTTAAATTGGTGATTGCAGAAATTATACTTTTGCAGTAATTTCTGACAGTGGGTTTGTTTTGGATTTTTTTTTTTTCCCCAGCATAGGTTCCTAAAAATAACAAACAGGACGTACTGGACCTAATTCTTATTTACTTTAACTTATTTTAGGAAACTGCTTATGCTGCTGACCCCTGAATGTTTTACATAGGTTTGCATGCAACTATTAAATTATTCTTAGTTAAATATGCTCATAGATAACTGAGCGATTAAAAAGAAAAGATATGAACAATTACGAATGAATACATTGTTACAGGTCAAATGATATGCCACTTTGCTTTACATTTGTCTATGATATAAATTTAAATTTTATATTTTCCAAAAGCTGCTTAAAATCCAGAGTTTAATAGCTTTGCTTACAGCTATTGTAATCACAGGACAAGACCTAGTAGATGTATGAGTAAACAGAAGTAGTACTTCTAAAACTGTACCCTAGGTCTTTCGCATTCTGAGATGTCTGATTATGTAGAATTAGAACCAATTTTAAAGTGACTCAAAGCCTATTGCAAGATGTGCAATAAAGGTTATGTTTTGGAAAAAATCTTCTAGTAAAACGTGGTAATTATAAATTGCAGTCATGTCTTGTTTTGGTTTGACTTGTACTGAAATCTGGCCTTCAATTTGCCAAACCTTTTCAAGGTTCATGAACCCGCGTAAGTGTTGATATCCATTCTAGCTGTTTGCTAAAGCTCGGGTGTTCAGTGAAACGTATTTCTGAGCATAGCACACAGATGTGTCTTATTCTACTTTTTACTGTTTTATTTCTAATAATCACAGTAATGCTGATCCAGAAAAGCTCATAAATACAAGCTTGCTTGAATGCTAAGTCTTACTAAAGTGCTTAAAAATTAAGTAAGTGTGTAAGAGCTTTGCCAAATCAGGTCCCGCATTAACAATTTCATCTGTTGCTTCCACGCTACCAACCCTAATTATCACAGATCACCACTAGGTGTCCTCTCCTTGTTGTTGTGCTTGTTGCTAACAGTACAAAAATACGTATTATATGTATATGATGTTGAGTCGTTATTGTTGCCTAAATAAAAATATTAAAAAAGAACACTTGTGTTACCCAGCCAACAGAAGACAACTCCTACTTCTGTAGACTGCTGTTTCTGTGGTAGGTGTTTTGTGTAGGTAGGGACTTTTGTCTTCTATAGAAAATCAAACCACCTTTTCTTTCCCCGACAGCCAGGTGAGAAGTGAAGGTTTTTTGTCTCTTCTTTTGATCACTGGCTAGGGAATTGTGTGGGAAGGGAGAAGTGCTGAGTTAGGTGGGTACTTGGTAGTGTTGGATGAAAACATGTATCTTTATTGATTGGATTATTAATTTTATTTTATTTTAACAGGACTGTGTCTACAAGATGTGGAGTTTTCCTGTCAATGATGGTATTACACAGTTTAACTTACTTTTTAAATTAATGGTTCTGTGGAAATAGGAGGTGACATAATATTTTTTTTTCTTCCTTTTTATTCAGTTGTAATTCCTGTTGTCCAAGGAGATAATTTAAAATATATTTTCTAGGCCCTATAAAGTTGTGTAAATTAGCGAAGTACTGCAAATAAGCATAGCAGTACAGGTTGAGTGGCATTTTTAAAGTAAATCAGCTTAAAGTGGGACACACTTTTTTATTGTCTATTACAGATGCATCAATGAAATATGAGTTGTCTAGCTCATAGGGAGTGAGGGGAGGAAATCTGTTAAATAACTCCGGGGGAAAGAAGACGTAGGAGGGCCCCACCTTCCCTTACTGGCACAAAGTCTGTGAGTTTTCCAACAAAGCCTCTGTATTGGTGTCTTCTGCCTTCCTACCATTAAGAAGACTGAAGTAGGAGAAAATGCCTATTTCCTGCCAATTTCTACAAGAAGGAAACAGAAAAGCAAGTTTTGCATTCTTTTGGAAAGTTGTGCTTGGAAAATTCCTCTTAGGTATAAATTAGTGAATTTGTGTCCTCCCACATAAAGCCTATGGCTGGAGGCAGGTTGTGTGGATCAGTAAGATATATCAAAACCTGAGCTGTTTCTCACTTCCCTCCTGCTCCCCCCCCCAAAGAAGCGTTCCGTAACAGGACAAAGAAAATAGGCAAACCAGTTATTCATGTTGTTGTTTACTGCGCAGATGCTTGCATGTGTACGTCTTACACAGCTGACTTCCATTTTGTGCTGGGTTGTGTCTCAGCCACCTGCAAGGTTTGCGGGGGCTTCCTCCTTGTTCTGCAGTCTTCCCTACCGGGTGAAGCTGTTGTCCTGAGTGCTTGATGTGTGCTGACCAGCTCCACCTCTTGTGTAATGTAGAGGGAAGAAACCCCATGCTGTTTGCCTGCCGTTTGAATTACAAAATCTAAGTGCTCCTTGATCAACACAGCTATGGTAGGAGATGAGCTCTCTAGCTTCATCAGAGCAGAGGGTGGCTCAGCCCAGTTCCCCAGAGGGAACGCATTCCCTTTGTACCTGGGAGTTGCGCTGGCTGACAGTTCGTTACTGGGTAGGGCTCGCAGTGCTGGTATTCCTCCCTAATTCAGTTGGGGTGTTGGCTAATGGATAGTGTGTCTCTGTGACAGCAGTTGAGAGCAAGGTATTTTATCTGCAGACTCTGAAGCTAGAGAGCCAGAATCCTGACTGCTTGCCCTTTTCTTTCTGCACTTAAAATTAGAGCGTGTAAAGGCAGTTTCTTTGATACTGTTGAGGCTGTTGATACTATGTCTTGATAGTGTAGTTCTAGTTTACTAAATATAATTTGCTTATATAGGTAGAACTGAAATGACAGAAAAGATACATAAATAATATCTAAATTCCAAAATAAAGCATTATATAATATGAAAGAACATGTGAATTGAAACATTTTCGTAAGAGCAAGTATCAGTCTTATAATATATAGATATGCCTCAGTGCTGTTAAATAATACTTTTTCTTCTCTGTCATGTAATTGACAAGCTTATTGTCTATGTTCTGCTAAACATAGCACCTAATACAATCTTTACTAAATTGGTAGTGTTCCAAATGGGAAATGATAATGGATCTCATTTCATGTAAACCTTTTTGTTTACATGGAACTATCTGTATTTTAACATTATGTGGGTAAATTGTGCTCAGTTGTGCCAGTGCTTTTTCTTTTACTTCTATGAAAATTATTTATTTGAGAAAAGTATATATCATTGCAGCTAAAGCACATGTGCATGAAATATCACTGATGTAGATGATAGAGCATACTCTCAAGTTTTTATTTTTCACTCTTTTAAATTCTGTACAACTGTAGGAAAATACACATAACCAATAGAGACAATTAGAAGACATTATGATCCATGGTCTCCTAATAATAGAATACTAACTGCCGAAAAAGAACAGCACATTTGTAGAGCAGGCAATTACTGAGATGCAAGCAAGACATAGACTATTCGTTTTTTTAATTTCCTACTTTAGGGTCTACGCATAATCCCTTTCATGGAAAGAATAATCCAACTCCCTGTAGAGTAAATAGGAAATGTTACGAGTGTAAAGTTTCTCGCTTCATCTTTTTACCCCCTTTTCAAGACTGTGCAAACTGAGCTGCCTTTCTTGTGTGCCTATGCCAAGAGAGTAATTGTGAGGCGATGGTGTTTTCCCTGGGAGATGAACCATGCGGAACATAGCCTGAGATAAATTTCCCTGAACTCAAATGTTGGAAGATAATGTTTTCTTCTTTATATGAGTTTTATCTGCTTCTATGGTAATGGGCCTGTTGCTGGGAGTCTTGGCTTTAGATCCAAGAAGGTGGGTTTACCACTGCAATAGCATTTCTAGCTGATGCTAGTCAATTGGTTTTGAAAATGTTCAGAACTGCGTCAGCCTGTCTTTGACACTGAAGTGTAACACAGGTTTTTTAGAAGAATTTTTTAAAGTCTAATTTGTGGTTCATTATTTTTTAAGCCATTCTGGAGATAGTTCCTTGTTTAACACTTGCTAGAGCCTACACGCATTACTCCTGGCTGCAGATTTGGAAAAAAGCCTCTTGTTCTTCCATCATAATCTTTTTAGCACAAGCAGAAAGCCTGCTTTGCTTTCAGAGGGTAATGGCCTGATGGATACACCCCATGTCAGGCAAGGGGGGAGGCTGGTGATGTTTAGTCCTCTTGTGAGACAGAGCTGCCGGCCGCTCACCATGTCGTCCCACTCCCTCCCTGGAGCTGAAGAGCTGTCAGAGAAGGTGATGACGGCCAAAGAGCTGTTTGGGCAGCCCCTGGTCTGGATCATGGTTCACTGTTCAGACACTGCAATATTGCAGTGAGTGCACGTGTTACATGCTGCCTTTGGTTCCTTGCAGTGATGAGACAGAAGGGGAACCAGTTTTTCCTAATGTATTTTAACAAGAATGAGAATTTTAGGGTTTGTTCTTTGCAGGCTAAGCACAATCCATTCAGGTATCTCTGCATTTTCAGCTTTGTATTAATAGTGACCAGTTCAGAATGACTGTTTACACTTCTAAATTACTCAGCAACAGTAATTTAACAAAGGTATTCTCAGCTTGCCACTAATGCCTTGGAAGATCCCTCCTCTCTGTGTTTGTTTGCATAATACCAATAGATCTTTGCATGTAAAGAAGCCAGTTGAATAAATATCTTAGATTTGCAAACGGATTTGAATTTGTCTTGGCATTCTCTTTATGTAGCTGCTAGGGCAAAATATCTTTAGAGATTGTTAGGGATATGTTATGGCCATTTTATGCTGCCTTAAATGGACCTACTTTTAAAATAAATTTTTGGAAGACAAATTTGGAGCTGGATTGCTAGTTTACATAGTAAAATATGCCCGGTTATCAGTTGAAATGGGAGATTTAGAAGCCAATTATTTATTTATTTGTTTGTTTGTTTGTTTGTTTGTTTATTAAAGAATGCAACAAGATGTCCTTACAGGGTGTCATTAGTAATTGAAAGCTGAGGAGCAAGTTATACAGGAAAAATGAATCTGAAATGTTTATGAGTAGGAGTTGGGTATGAACAATTTTAACCTTTTCCTAACATTTGACTGCAAGGGGCCTTTCATTTTTAAATTAAGTAATCATGTATTAAAGGGTGGAAAGATAATTCATTAGGTTTCAAGTTGATACAATTCTGTGTTCTACTTTAAGAAGAAAGTTGTCAGTTGCTGTGAACAGCTTTTTAAATAAAAAATACCAAAAGCCCATGACTGTATTCTCTTGTTTTCTTATGTGGAGAACAGTGTGCTGGTTGATTTTGTGGGAGGGCATTGCCTCAGTTATCTCAGAAAGGTCTGAGAGGTAGAAAAGGGACATATCTGGAGAGCTTGTCCTTGGCTGTGCTGGGTAGACCATCCGTGAACTGTTGCCTTTATTTATTCCTCCAGTCTGTCATCTTCCTTAGCTCATCTGGGCATTTTATCAAATAAGACCAGGACTGAAATGGTACAGAATTCACCGCATGTCAATGGGTTGAGGATCAAGTTCTGATTTTGGTCAAATTTGACTGCCTTCTAATACAATAAAATACCTGGGACACTGCTTGTTTAAGTAGGTTTCTGTTGATATGGCTCCCATTGAGGGCAATGCAATAGTGGTTTAATAGTTTATTAGGAACAAGGTTCTGCTTTATAAGGATAAAATGGTCTGAACTAACCACTTAGGGAGTAAGATGCAATTGTATAAACCTATTTAGAGAGGGCTGAGGAACTGAGATGGCAGTGTAGAAATGGCTTTTCCAGCTGCAAGTTATATTTAAGGAGTTATTTCTAACTTGAGTCTCATGGAGTTTATTCCAAATAACCATGGCATTATCCCACATGCGTAATGCGTGATTTAAATATAGCTGTGACCTGAAACGAACAGGAAAATAACCTAATTCAGAGGCTGTCAGAGCTGTGCTCCTTACTTCCAAGCAGAAATGAAGGCTGGGATTGAACTGTTAGGCTCTCCTCACCATACTGCTCGGGGAACATGCTCTCTTTCTCACCATTTTCATCTTTCTTAACCCAGACATATGCTTTGCCATAGCCTTTCCATGTGTTTAGGCTCACAGTGTTTTCCTCTTTGTTATTTATTGTTGTCTTAAAACAGCTCTTTTTTTCCAGCCTCTCTGCTTTCAGAACTAATAGCGTCAAGCTTAACTGTACATCTGCGTACCTTGGGATGGTGCCTTGGAGTTGCGTTGGCTTTCTTTCCAGAAAGTGTTGCAAATTGTTATTAATCTGGCAGGAGCTTCTGCCGTGCAGCACATCCAGTGTCATTTCAACCTTGGTTTTGTGTGACAAAATGGTATGCAACATTGGAGATGCTTCTTTGCATCCAAGTGGGCGCTTCTAGGTGAGAGAGCCCTGTACAGCATGTGTATATTTGCCCTCTATATGTATGGGAGAAAAAATCTGTAAAAAGCTGAAAGCAGATGAATTACTATATGAATATGATATAACTCCTGTAATCTTTGCCAGACCCATGGGCCTTGTAAAATTGGGCTGCCTGTAGAAGAAAGGAAAGATGTGAGTTCCCAAAAAAACAAACAAACAAACAAAAAGTAAGAAAATAATGAAATAACAGTAATTCAAAAAAATGTGCGTGTACATATTTATGTGAATATGTCTCCAAGTGTGAAGGTTCCTAACAGCCCCTCTGTACCTCTGAATAGAAACCAAAGAAAATGGTCCTATCTACAATTTTTATCTCTTCAGATTAATTCTCCATGCATCATATGCTCAGTTTACCTTAAGTGACTTGAAAATATTCAAAGGCTCATGACGAACAATTTTTTATCTCCACTAAAACCTATGTTTTGCTGCTGACTTGATGATTCTGTTCATACTATTAAAGCAGCATACAAGATTTATGACCAAAAACTGAACCTAGAGAGAGAATATTGCTGTGTGTAATTTAAAATGAATCTGTTTTTAAGAGTACCTTCCTGTGGGATTTCCAAAGAACATTATTGAAAAAGGTGTAGTAGTTCACTTCAGGATGATCAATTCTTCCCTCAACCAAAGACATGAATTATGTCTTCATCTGTCTCAAAAATGACTGGGCATCCCACATGAGGATTGTTTCCCAGCTGGGGAAATTTAATGTCAGATATGTTCTAACAAGGAAATGGAGAAAAAAAAAAGAGAAGAGCAGCAACTGAAATGTAATTTGAACAGGCAAGTGGTAGCTTCTGGAACTGCTGCATTGTTTCGATCGCCAAGAAGTTTTAAGGTATTGAACCCAAACAAGTAACTTACATTTTTCTTGCAAAGACTTTCTGATGAACTAAGTGAAACACTGGTTTTCCTTCATCAATCATGTGAACACTCTTTTACCCATCACTTATTTATGTTGCCTATGGCAAAACCAACCTATACCATGAATGTGCTTTTCTCTTTGTCCTTTTTATTGTGTGACTGTTTTAGTAACTTAATGCACAGCTTAGGTCTATGTGGATTCTTACTTATTTTTCTGTTAATGTCTGTGTATCACAAATACGTATGTTTATTGATCTTTTAAAAATAGTTTTAAAAAATCAGTCTGTTTATCGGGGCTCTTAATTGGCATAGTAACTGCCAGGCACTGGAAATGAAGGTGTCAAAATACTTTGCATGAATAGAATTAATCAACACACTAACTTTTTAATCAAAGTAAATCCATGAAAAGATAGCTTATTTTTAAAACAATTATAAAACAAATTCTGGTAGAACTTTACATACTTGCTTTCTTTTTGTTTAACCCTCCCATTGTTTTTCCCAATACCAAGATTTTTATATATAATATTTTTCTGTTTGTTAACGTATTGATTGACTCACTAGTTCAGCTCTTGTTTAACAGTTAAGTAAGTTTATATTTGAGAAAGAAATATTTTTTTTTTTCACCTCAGCAGGGTGTTTAGAATTGGTAGCATTTGACAGCAGCTATACCGGAAGCTTTCCTGTGACACAGCAATTCCCATGCTCTCTGCTTCAGCCAATTACTAGTGCTCTTCATAGTGAGAAAGTAATTTTGACAACTTTGGATCTTGCCTTTGGGAAACTCTCTCTCGCCTTTGTGGGTCCTTTGTGTAAAGTGAACATGATCTGAATACCAGATGAAGACATGAACTCTTCAGCTACATGGCAATTTTAAAACTACATGTGTCTGTGTTGAACAACCTACTTAGAGCTAAGAATTGAAAACCGTTGTGACAGTACAGTAGCAGAAATTTTGGGAATTATTTGTTACAGAGATATCTGAAAATCTTTTTATTTGACCTCAGCTATTTTAAGATGCTTCATCTGGTGAATCAGTTTCTTTCTCATATTTTTGAACAGCCAATGAAAGAAAGATGGTCAGTTAAATATTTGGTTTATGAATTCAGCACTGAAATGCAAAAGGAAGCATATAAAATTAAAATTTTTAGTTCTTTGTTAGTTATCTGAGTACAGAATTTTGTTCATGCTCTCATTTAAACAGTTTTGAAACCTATAGTCCCACATAAGTCATGACCATGGTCCTATGGATTTCCTTCCACTTTTTCTACAAGTTTTTCTCTGATTTGAAGAATATCATGATGCTCTTTAGAAGTAGTGGTTATCTCATTCAGAATTAGAAAATTCAGCCCCATACTGGTTTGTCATCTGGGCGGTGCAAAATAATTCCCCACCAATAAAAAACCGATAACTTTTTGCTGTCATGAAAGAGGTATAGTTTGAGATATTTAAAGCTTGAATTTCAGGATTATTATACGTGTTTGAGGCATCTCATTTTCCTTTAGTTCTCCTTTTTTGATCTTTTGACAGTAAGCTTTTGGAGCAGCAATGCACCTCTAGCTCTATTTGCGGTGCTAAATATACTCAAAAATTGTAATACTGTATTAATCATTATGCATGCTAATCCTAGGGAAGAGGAAAGGAGGGAGAGAAAAAGAAAATCTGACAAGAGAAGGGGCAAGCAACCTCGTGCCCATCAATGACTTTTTTCTCTATAACAGGTGCTTCTTGTTAGCTGCTGCTGTCTAGGAAACTGGTATCAAAAAGCTCATCTGTGGTATTTTCCTTGACTACCATCTTTTCGCTTAAGTTATGTGAAAATTATACAAGTGATGTGGCTGGTGGTAACACAGACCTGTTTGAATCACATCCACTACCCTGATGTCCGGTTTATGTCTGGAAGCTGAGAACTCCATGCGTTTCTCCCCTGACTGTGTTCTTGTCATTGTAAAATACTCAGCAGAATCAGTCCAATGAAAAAGACTAGTGGCACCTCACAAGACACTGTCTCTCTGAATTCCTAAGAGACAAAGTATATTCCATGTAACTTCTTCTTAATCTGCTAAATCGTACTTTTATTAATTTTATGTGTAAATACTTTATTTTATTTTATTTTCATGTGTGTTATTATAGAAAGAATGCCTGATCTTCATGGAAATCATAACTACGTCTGGTCAGTTTAGGCAGTTTAGGACACTGAGGTAACTTACTCTGAAAATCACAATGTCTTGATATTTTCTCTCAGGACTTCTTGAAGACTTACTAGGCTTCAAATAGCCTTAGTTTTTTCTCCATTTTCTGTAACAGCCACAGTCTATTAATCTATGTTTATGTTTTGGGTCTCCAGTTTTGACTGGCATCTTCAGGTTTGCAGTGATATTATTGTCATGTAATAACTGAATTAATTAGCAAATTACAAAGGAATATTCTTCCTGGTCATCAAGCCAGTTCAATTGCCATGTTTTAAGTCTTGGAAGTCCACAAATCTTTGGTCATCTGGGCTGCTTGAGGCAGTTTGGGACAGGTGTAGAAGCAGGTTTCTAGCTACCTAGAGGACTTCACTAAGGTCAGACACACGCAGATCCCGTGGGTGGGCAGCAGCTGAGCTGGACTGTTGTGGTCACTGTGCTTGCAAATGAAGTGTTGCAAGTGCAGTATTTGCACCATTTCCCCTCTCTGTTTGCGTGTATGTAGCACTTTGCATGTGCAGTATTCCAGTTGGTTAGCAGAGTAGGTGGATACTGTACTCGGCCCTGACTTTGTTCTTTTCACTGGATGATTCATACGTGAAAAGCTGATATAGTAATACATAGATTTAAATCTGTTAAATATTTTTTAGCATTTTCACAGTTCTGATATTTTACAAAGATAAAGCTTATCAAACTGTAGTTTACTTTTTAATTGAGATACAAATGCATTTGAGTGACCTCCAGCTGTTTTTTCACACTGAAATATGCCCCCAGATATTTTTCCTCCAACATCTTTTCAGTTCCCTGTTTCTTCCTTTGTGTCGTGTAAGTGTCTTTGGAAGACAGAAAGCCTGTGCTCTGTGTTCGCACACAGTGGCTGTAGAGGGTCAGAGCCTGTTACTGAATTCCTAGCTCAGAGTCTGTTTCCATAGCTGAAGATGCAAAATACGAGAGGTTTTAGTGACAGTTTTTACTGAGACTAGTACAAATAAGCATACCACGAAGACATATGCTTCAGTTTCTTTTTTTACAGTTGGAAACAAAAGAGAGAAAACCAGTTTTCTAAACTTGGCATATTTGCTGAGTTAAATAGAGTATTTTTGCAGGCCATCCCTGATGAAAGCTACAGAATGTAGAGTTCCAGTCGTTAAGTTTATTCCCCATTAAAAATTTTTGCCTATGGTAGCAGTGCTTTATTTTATAAAAGGATACAAACCCAAGAAAGTCCACCATACCATCCAAAAGTGTCTTGAAGAAAGGAAGCATGAGACAGGGAATCCCTTCCCTCCTTGGTCTGAAGGGCTTCAGGCAGGGTAGCCGTGGGACAAGATTTGCACTGGCACACTGCCCTACCTGAGCCGACACGATTCCTTGTGCCAGACTGAGCGCCTAATGGAGCACATGGCTCTGCCCTCATGGTGGAAGCACTCATACTGATGGGGAGGCAGCATGGGTATGCATGGGTTTTGTGGAACAACTATTTCATGACACACACAGAAAGGGCGATGCCTCAGCCCTGACGTTTCCCATCAACTAGCTGTTAGCAGATCCACGCTCCCCATTATGACTCTCAGCAGCACCATCTGAAGTGTCCATCTCTGTCCAAAAATTGGGCAGGAAGCCCAGACACTCATTAAGCACTGGAGAGCAAACACTTCAAAATATGCTACCTAGGGGCCTTCTTTGACTTGGCTGTTAGAGCTACTGTCAAGCTCCTAGCTGGTGATAGTGTGGAGAATTTACTTGTGTACAGAAGAAATAAAGTGTATGACCTGGTGAGAATGAAAAGGTGAAGCTTGTATAGTTTTGCCTTGTAATATTTTGAACTCAGTGATCCAGTCAGTTCATCTCAACTGAATTCAGTGAGGCTGCACCGGTGAAAATTAGATAATTTTCCATGTTACTGATAGAAACCCTGGAGTCTCCTCAAGACTTATCTTGCTGACCTGTTTCATTCATTTGCAGGAGGAAAAATAGATATGTCTACTGAAAAGTTCTTTTAAATGTGGAACAGAAGAACGAATCTAACCTTTTTGAACTTTTCTTTTTAAGTTGCTCTTGTGTTTAAGTGTAAAGTATGTAACTGGCATAGTCTGTTTCAGATCTCAGACTGTGGCAGAGCTTTGCAAGAATACTGCTAGCATTGTTACCTTAGACAATGTTCTCAGAGTATTTCTAAAGTAGCAGGCAAAGAATGTTTAAGTAGGATTCTACCTCTTCACAATGTTTTCCATGGCAGATCAAGTATTTGTACTTGAAAAAAAGTTATGTATTCTGTGTTACGTGCTTTGAAAGAATTATCATAGATTTCTTGGATATGGAGAGAAGAGTTATCAGCTCACTTGTGTTCATTGGTGAACACTACTATGTAGGTAGAACAAAATAAATTACAGTAACTCTTAAATGGATGGAGACGTGTCAAAATCATCAGGTGATTTGGCCCATTTCTAGACTTTCAATCTTCTACTTACTGTTTTTAGTTTAGAAAAAATGTTATTTCTACCAGTGAATAAAGCACATTTTAATAAGCCTTTTATCCTTAAGTGCTCAATGTGAAGTTTTATGATAACGCATAAAAAAGCATGTCTCTGGAGGAACTTGGTGACTTAATCTACCTCTTGTTTGAAAGTGTGATGAGATAAACTATTGGTAATTGAAAAATCATAAAAGGTGGTCTAACATTGACACAGATCTGCTTCCCTGATAACTAGTCAGTATAAGAACAAAGTGAGCCATAATGGCTCAGAAAAATGGAGTATTATATTCAAAAGGCTAAGGTAAAAATCTGCATACCTTCAGAGCAATGCCTGACATGGTATATCTTTTTTTTTATACAGTTCTTCAAAATGTATTTCTACCCTAAATAACAGCTTTGTAATTCATAGTGTGGTCTTTGCTTACACTAAAAATAGTGTACTCTGCCTTTTAGTCCTGCTAAGTGCACCAGTATCAGTAAAGATTGCTATTCTATGTGTTGTAAGTTAATATTTCTTTCACTGTTTACAATTTCTTCTACTGAAATCCAGTTTCAAATCAGTTTCTGTTGCATTGTGATTATGCACCTCTCCTGTCATCTTGGGTGATTTTGCCTGTACCATGCACCATCAACAACTTTTAATGTTTTTTTTTCCCCCCAAAATGACATCTGTTCGGGGTTCCTGATTTGCCACATCTTTCCTTGAGTCTTTGAATGAGTGAGGTATGAGTTATCTCAAAGTGGACTTCCAAATCTGAGATTTCTAGAATCAGCAGACAGCTGAAGATTCCCCTGCCTTCATAGATGCTTGTTTGCTATGGTGTCCTTGGCATATAAAAATGCATCGTAAGGTACAAGGTTATGTTGTCTTGTCTCAGCCAATTCCTAGACTGTCAGCACTTTTAAAATTGGGAACCAGTTGGGGTTTGGCATTCTCAGGGTAATGCAGCTAAGCAGGTATAACTGTGACATAGTTGGTAGCAAGACAGAATGATATTTAATGTATACCAATGCTTACATTTAATTGTCATCAGTGATTTCCCTGGTCCTATAGCACCATTCTTCAGCAAAATGTTACAAATTCACTTTGATGCCTTTTAGGTAGATGCCTTTAGACTCCGCAGTGGCTGAAAAGGATCACTAAAACGTTCTTTTTCTTTGTAGTGCAGATTAGCTATCACAGATCCTTGATCCATCAGTATTCACATGTCTATATCCTTTTATCCTGTTTATTCCTGTAAGATCAATGGGGTTACAGCAATCTCCATACCTAACAGGGAGCAGGTCTCTAAGGACTTGAATAGGCTGTTAGAGACAACGCCTTTTTGATGCTTTGCTGGTCTTGCTCCCTTGTGCCCACAGAAAACCCAGTGTTAAATAATCCCTGCATCTACTGTGGGTTTGAGATTGCTGCAGTTCTTAGGCAGATAAATTTATTGGGTCTGAGTTCTTCTTTTCTTCATAATGTCTTAAATTCAGTTATTCTCTGTATTCAAGATACAATTATGAGGGAATCTGATAAGCAAGTTTATAGGGAGGGAGGGGACATTGGGAAACTCCCAGTGGGTCTGTCTGCTGTTACACCTCCCACTAGAGTGGGGGAACTCCAGGATTTCCTTGAAGATGCTTCATGGTATGAATTTTTCTTTTCAGTTCCATGAGTGATATAAGAATAATGAAAAATGGAACTGTCCTGGGTAGCTATAAGGCCAGCAAGCTTCAGTTTCTTGGAAAAACGTATTTAAAATTAATAATATTGTCGGTCTGCTATGAATGACATGTTCCATGTATATAACTTGGTTAGGTCTGGATGTTTTTCTGTCTACTTTTTTATTTTCTTTGGGAGAAGGCAGTAGGGAGGTTAATGTGGTCAACAAAAGGAAAATTCCACTGATAGATATTAAATATTCCTTACCAATTAATAGGAATTTTATTTTCTTGTTTTGCTATTTTTATGTACCACAGACAATTCCAGTAACAGCAGTAGCAATGTCTGACCTTGTGTTGTAACACACTCAAGTGACATGCCAATCTTGCCTTCATTTTGGCAGTGATAAGTTAAGGCTCTGGGATAATTACAGTTGGCATTTTCTGCAAATATGAGCTTTCAACAGAGGATTCCAATTCATGGTTGCCAAAAATAATAATAATAATTTTAAAAAAAGAAAGTGTGATGCTACCAGTGACAGCTCTTTAGTGAGGAAAACTCACATCTGAATATTTTTCATCAAAGCGGGGAGGAGGGGGAGCAGGAGAGAGAGATGCCAAGAAGAATGATGTTCAGTAAATGAGATAAGTCATCTAGAGCACAGGAGAATCAGATAAAGTCCCTGCCTGGCTACGCTCCTATACTCCCTAGTGAGTGGTCCGAATTATCAGATGACTATCTACTCCCTTTTTGATCTGTTGAAGCAGTTCGTTTCTGTTCACTAGGCAACTACTTAGGAAATAATTCGTCTATTCCTTATCTCCTGTAAGTGGTCTGGCCTCCAGGCTGCACAGTGAGAAATGCCTCCTTATTTGTTTTTTGCTATATTGCCAAAATGTCTTGGCCCTGTTACAGTGCACATAGAAATGTCTGTTTTGTTTGAAGTTGTAGAGGCTTTTGGGATGAGGACAACCTTTCCTGCTCATTCTTAAAGATAAGCAGATGTTATGTCTGTATCTTATTCCAAAATTTCAGTATCAAATTGCAAGTAGTATGTTTAATAATTTTTCTGCCCTGGTGTTTCCATCTTATTTCCATTGAAAATTAACTTTGCTCCATTTGCCTTCCTGAGCCTTGCCAGTTTTCACATTACTCTAAGGTGTTTATAACTGCTGGTGACAGAAGAGGTGGAAGCAGTTGCTTTTAAAGTGTCAGTGCTGGCAGCTCATGAAAAGATAATATTAACAGTGCTACAAAACAGCTGCTCATTGCTGAGAAAATGGTCGATGCCAATGCACTGCAATAATTCTGTTTCTCTCTATTATTAGTGAACTCTGTAAAGTGACCAGGCTTTTTCATATATGTTGTAATGGAATGTTTGCTTACTAATAGCCCTTCATATCTAAGCAAGTTGATGTCCAGATAAATTTAATCATCGTATTTTCAGAAGTGTTTTCAGTTCCATTGAGTTTGATATTATTTGATTGCTGGTACAAAAGACATATAGAGTGTAAGTATGTTTGTAACTTTGAAAAGTCAGAAAAGAATCCATCTGCTTTCTTCAGCCTGCAGCTAGAAAAAAAGAATCAGGAGACTTGCTTCAACTGCTATTATTGTGAAATATGTCTTTTGTCATAAAAATAACAGGACATAGAACCACCATCCTTACAGCAGCTTTGACTGTTCTGTTTTCCTTTTTCTTCCCAGCCCCACCCCCGCCCCTCCAGTTATTGCCTTCTTTTCTCTTTTCTGTTTTTCACCCTGACATGAGACAATATTTTCTTGTTAGCTCAAACTTATTCTTGTCATTTTTGAGCTCAAACGTCATTTTGTTAGCTTTGAAAAATAAATTAGTGGAATTTATTTATCTTCATTTATCTACAGGTAGGAGACATATGTATGTTATGTGTGTGTGTTCATGTAGCTCTAGAGTGCAATCTAACCGTGACGAAAGACAATCCAGGAACAATTTATTAATGACTCTTTAGTATTGATTCATTTCCCAATGCAGATTTGTGATTATCTGTTAGTTCAGTACACTCTGAATGAAGTTATTCACTTTCACTTCTCAAAGCCATTGGTTTTTTTTTATTTAGAGGATGACGGCAAAGAAGCCTCAATGAATGTAGGACCACAATTTTATATGTTCAGAATGTGACTTTAAGAGATGGCAGCTACAGTTGCATGACAATCTCTTGTTCAGCAGTTCTGTTTTGTGAAGGATTTTATGATTTTGACATCTTTCTTTGCTTCAGTAAAGAACAAACTATGGTAATGTCAAGTTTACCAACAGGAAGAATCAAGAAGAATATTCTTCAATTAAGCTAGAATGTTTTAGCTTGACAAAATAAAAATGTTTGATTTCACCTTTATTTTTAATTTTCATTATTATATATACAGTTGTTACAATTTTAGTTTTAATTGAGAGACATGTTTACAATGTTATTGAAATAACATTGAAATAACTTCCTCCTTGCTCCTCCTCCAGAATATGTTGGAAGAAGTGATGTTCTTTCATTTCCAAAGAAATGTGTTTCCCAATATGAAATATTTTTTTAATTTTTTATCAGATCTACTACTGAGTCACATAAAACGGTAAGAGATTTTTATGCAGACTAAGATTGGTGACCATACATTTACTGAAATATAATGACTCATTTTCAGGAACAGGTAAAACCATTATACTGCCTGGAAGACTTTTGATGCTGTCTGGTTTTTACTTTTCAATTACAACATACATTATTTAATACTTTTCTCATCTTAAGGTCTATATACCTTCTCTGCTCTTTGCAACAGTAAAAAGCTAATAATATGGAAAGCACAAAAATTGTCATGGAAATGATGTTTAGAGAAAACTCACAATACCTAGTATTTATGCCATTAATTGTGCCAAAGAATTTGTTTCAGAACAGGATAGTTTCAGAACATCCTAAAAGCTGTGCCCTCAAATGCATCCATTCACCTTGAGCCAGGTGTGCTTGGGTAAAAAATATAAAAGAGAGGCCAGAGTCGTGTAAGATTCTGCCATTCGATACAGTCTGTAGCGTGGTGTTTCTGGCATATGTCCTGTGAGTTGGAGGCAGGTCTTTCAGCCTGAAACAGAGGCCCATCTCCATCATCATGAAGTAATCAATTTACTAAACTATTATATAAAAGCTAGTTATATTGTTATTAAAACTAGTGCCACTAAGTCCCTTACGAATTCTGTGAGGCACCGACTCCTGATGGTCTGTATTAGGCTGCTTTGAGAAGAGGTACCAAAGTTGCCTTCAGAGAATTAGGAGAAGAAATAGATAGCATTTATTTAAAATACTCAAACTGTTTCAAGTTGAATGTCAGCATTAAGCTATGTGGACTGTTGCAAAACCTTACATATCTTGACACTTGAGTATCAACTTCAAAGAACCTTAGGAAGTCGGCAGCAGCTTTAGCGGGACTTTATCCACCATAAATTTATATGACAGTTTAGTTTTTATATCATAGAATAATAGGATCATATCATAGAATGGTTTAGGTTGGAAAGGACTTTAAAGATCATCTAGTTCCAACCCCCCTGCCATGGGCAAGGACACCTCCTACTAGACCAGATTGCTCAAAGCCTTATCCTCATGTCCATAACCACACTGAATTTTATTTCATTTACAGTGACAACAACCCTGCCACCCCATGACTGTATGGTATTTCTGGAGAGTGCTTGAGTGTGCTCTCTGCTTTGTTGTTAGTTTTAAGGCAATGGCAAATAACACTGAAAATGATGTAAAGCTGGAAAATTAAGGTATGCATTTAGTTAATATTAAATGATGTGTTTATTAACCCACCTTCCTTTAAATTCAGTCAGTTTCTATTTTCCTATGTTTTGCTTGACCCTAAAGATACCATGATCTAGGTACTATTTTAGATTGTCCTTTAAATTGCATTTGAGCCCACTTTATCTGCATGTGACTGGAGGTCACACTGTTGGGTGAGCAAACTGTGATTGTATAGGAACTTAGCTAGGTAGAAGGAAATGGAAATAAATAGTGCTTCAAAGATGTACATACATAACCAGAAATATTCCACAGGTTCCTGTCCTGGGTCTATCCAGGTCAGGTAAGTGCTGTAGGTGTAGGTAATCCTACCTTCAGACAGTCTGATCTCTTGGAGTGCTTCCAGCCCATGCTTCCAGGGGCCTAATGAGAATGGTGTCCTCAGCCTGAGCTTTCATTTTATCTCTTTATCTCTCTTTGCTGTTAATCCAAGGTTGGTTTTGAATCTTCATGCTTTTACTGTTTTAGATTTCATTGGTTTGTTATTATAGCAGGAATAAGAATTTTACTGGTTTTATGCTATTCTGGGTTTTTTGTCCGATTTTCCTTTTTTCTCTCTTTCTCATTCACTTTCACTGGGATGTCCATTGTATTGGAAGGTAGAAGCCTCTGTTGGCTCATCTTTCAGCAACATTTTGCACAAGCTCCATGGATTTCACTTTGCTGTGAGGCTGTGGGCTGTGGGACTGGGTGGAAGCACATGGTCTTTGGCTTACAACTGATAAGAGTCAGTGAGAGAGGGTAAGCCTGTTTGACTGTGTCTGTAAAGAGTTTTTGTAAAATGGACCAGTTACTGGTTGTAAGATCTTTTTTTAGTAGTTCAATATTTATGTAACATTGAGCTCCATTCATGTCTCTGTTAAGCTGCTAAACTAATCCTGAAACACAGTAACTAAAGATTCATATTTTCTAATTAATAAAATGGAAGCTGTTCATGAAGATAGCAACATGAAAGCTTTAGGGAAAATGCGTTGTCCTGATTTCTTCACAGTAAGCAATTTAGTATTGTTAGACATTTAATATATAAGGCCAAATTTTGTCACATCCATTACTTGGGTCATGAACTTCATCATTCATCAGTTCTCCAATAAATGGAATAAAATCTATGTGTTTTGGTCTTGTGGAGGAGGAAGTGAAATGAATATGAATAAACTGAACATACTGATTAGTATTTTCATAGAAGTAACTAAAAAAGTTACATTAGCTCATTAAGAGAGATTGGGGAGAATTGTATTATCTAGCTTTAGTATTACCTAAACAAAATCTAAGCCCCCAAATGATGATATTCTAGTCTAATAATGGATTTAAATACAGTATCACAAGACTGCAAGATGAAAAAAAGCTAATATCACAAGCAGTACAGTTAAATTGCCAGAGCAGGCAACAAAGACTTGCTTGAGTTTTCGTATTATAATGGATAATGCAATCTATGCCCTTGTCTCGGCTAAGTAGGACAAAGACATTCACATCTTATACAATCCATTGACAAGTTCTTAAGAAATTTTGTATCAAATGACATTCTATATTTGTTCATTAATTGCACTATAGTGCTACCTGAAATACTTTATTTGATGTTGGAAGTCATATTATTTCAGATGCAGCAGGAGTCTGCCCAAGGTTGTTAGCTGCTAGAAAGGCAAATGGAGGGTATTATATTGGCCTATTTAGTTCACCATAAAGGAGTTTTTCAATACATCCAAACTTTTCCCCTAATATACTTATGATATTTCTATTTATATACAGTATTACAAGCTAGACTGAATGTATCGGGGCTATTAAAAATTACTAATTACAAGCAAAACTAAATAAACCAAGCATAATTATAAAGCAGTACAGAACAATTAAGAGAAAACATATCCCAGTGTACCAGCAGCTGAAATACATGCTTCCTGATAATTTTACTTGTCGAGTCAATGGAATGGCGCAGATAAGGCTTACTGCCTCTCAGTGGAAATAGAGAAATTATGTAGTAATTTTATGCACATTTTTAATATGGAATAAGAAACACAAGGTCAGGTTCCGTAACAACTTTGAAGGAGCAGCAGCAGTAATTTACTCTGTGTCAGAGTTATTTTTTTCCACCAATATTCTGCTCTACTAGCATGGCACATTAGAATTTACAAAATTAAGCTACTGTTATTTTTCGTAACTATTCAATAGGCTCCATTTAGCATGCATGAATACATAAATTTTGTCTTAGAATTTTGCTGAACACTCATTTTTTGTAGTGTGTGCACTGAGTTTACTTTTATTAATCAATATTTCATATCACGTGTGAACTTATACTATCGGTGTTTATTTTGTACTTACTGCTGGCAAAGTTTTTGAACAACAAATATATGACTCTAAAATGTACACTATTCTATTCTGAGAAAGGAAACATCTTTTTCTGATTTTGAAAGTAGCCATAGGTAATTTTCTAAACAATGATGACAAGGAAACAATTGAAGACAAGGAATATGCTTGTATGTATCAAGGGAAAAAGCTGTGCAAGATGTAGAGAGAACCTTGTGTGGTGTCCATCTGCTTTCCTCTGTCTGAGACAATCCAAAACTCCTCTTCCAGCCATACTTACAGCATTCACAGTGCTTTATTAGCAGCAGCATAGATTTCCAAGTTACAGAGCTATAAATTATTTTTCATTCCTACTGTTGTGTTTTTATAACATAGTCTGTTACTACCTTGGATACATTTTATAAGTAACTCTCTTTTCATGTGGAATAATACATGGGTTCTTTATTGCTTCCTCAAGTAAATGTAGCTGATTCCAGAAATGCTAATTTCCTTAATTATAAATGATTCCAGAAATGCTAGTTTCCTTTTTTAATGCCTGACTGTACTTGGTTACACTACAGTGCAAATTTGGAGTTACCAAGACACACAAGTACTAGATGAGATTGGACCTGCTGCTATTTGAAGAATATTCTCACTACAGTGTAAGCATGTCTGCTCACTTAACAATTCTGACACAGAGATTAGTCAATTTTTCCTGTACATTAACATTAAGCAGTCAAAACTAATTTTCCCCATTCACTATTTACATGGCCTTTTTCCAAATTTTTTGAGTAGAAACTGTTTGCTGGATTATTTCTGAAAGCAATTATTCATCTGCTGGGATGGAAAGTAAAGCTGGTCTTCAAATTCCAGCTGATTTTGACTGAACAAACGAGTCATGTGCTTTTGTGTTCCCTGGCCAGAAAAAAATCAGTCATATTTCTGGTACAAGTATTCCCAGCTATAAATAACAATTCTGTTTTCTAGTGTTCTCTAGTGTGAATTTAAAATGCCCTTGCTTTGGCAAATCACTCCTACAATACAAAGAGATGGCTGTGAATAGAAGTGAAATGAATTTGATGGAAAAGCAATGTTAATATTCCCTGAAATTATTTGTTGGTATTCACCTGCTTATGGACATTCCCGTAGCCATTCATTTGTACTTGTCTTTTTAATCCCTGTGACACCACATTAATGTAGTCACTTCACTAACCTTTGCAGAATCACTTCAATTTTTGAAGCCGTGAATAAAAAAATAGAAACTTCTTCCAATATCCTTACTCTGATGCCTCCTTCCCAAGGCATTCTTTGAGAAGGGTACTTAGAGGGATGCTATCATAATTTGTGTTTCTCTTGCTGGAGCATCGTGCCCTGAAAGCATGCAGGCAGTGGTGCCGAGGAGGTTATTGCAAGGATGTCATGAGGCAGTTGATGGAAAACAAAGGCAATCTGGGTGT
Source organism: Burhinus oedicnemus (assembly GCA_008921705.1). Taxonomy (NCBI): domain Eukaryota; kingdom Metazoa; phylum Chordata; class Aves; order Charadriiformes; family Burhinidae; genus Burhinus; species Burhinus oedicnemus. Next base: position 248,741 of record VFFE01005869.1, read on the forward strand.
CGAAGACTACTTGGACTGCTGGAGGGGACCCAGGTTTTCAGGAACAGGGTAATTGCCATCTTAGATTCTGTTTTGCCTCCATTTCCCTGACAGTTTTTCTTCCTCTTGTAATTTGTTTATGCAAGCAGAAACCCGAGTCTCGACTTTGCTCAACTTCATGTTTTATTGCTGACCTACCATTCTGGCTCAGCTTTGATCCAGCAAGTCTGTTTTGGCCATTTATTCTGCCTTATCTAAATTTTGGATCTTGAATTCTTTGGAGAAGGGACTGCTTTCTTTTGCTGTCTGTAAAACGCCAGCACAATTGTGTACTGGTGTTCAACTGGGGTTTGCAGGGACTACCATAATGTAATCAATAACTGCTATTAATAACTTGATCTGCATTCTGATAGCTCACTCATTGAGATACCACTGTAACCTCCAACATTCATAGTTACTATTTATCTTCTATTCCTCTTAGTGCCTAGAGTCTCAAGCCAAGATCAAAGTTGTATGGACACATGGGCTAAAATTCATCTGATGAAATGTAGATGTCTACTTCTAGGAAACCTTCAGCTTTCTATGTAATTAAAATTATGGTAGCAAAATAGTTGAGATTTTGCTGTTTATCCCTTGTCAAAGTCAGTACTGTTCATCTGCTAGGTTTTTTTGTGTGGTTTTTTTTTAAACCATGACTTCTATCTGCATTTCATAAGAACATTTGCTTTAATTTAGTTATTTCTGAAAGAAAACTAATGAAATTACTATTTGAAACTGAAAATGTGAGAAGTGTAATCACTGAGTTTTTAACATAAAGATACTCTGTTTCAAATTGTTTTTTCATTGAGAGTCTCGTAGTTAATTTTTTTCCTGTGTTGTTAATAGCAATCCACTATTTTGTTTAGCAAGCCTGACTCTGATTATGAACAATAGTGGACAACGATGTTAGAAAGCAACTCTTGCTGAGTGCTGAGTATTCTGTCTCAAATTTTGGCAAAAATAACCTATTTAAGATGCAGGAAAGCCACAGGTTATACCACAGCACAATGATATTTGTTTTGGTCTGTATTTCTTTCTGAGTAACTTCCAGCATGTATTTACTTTTTTGACCAGAGCTGAGCATTAAGCTGTTTTTTTCATGGGACTATCATCACCCAGGATCTTGCTCCTAATATAGTTAGCTCAGTGTTCATCTTCTTGGATATGAAGTTAAGGGTTTCTTTTCTTTTAACCTTGTGTGTCACTTTGCACTTAAAGAGAAAGTCGTCTGTCATTTTATTGCTCATTTTTGTAATGTCTTTCTGCAGTTCTTCTCAACCGGTCCTTGCTCTTATTACCCTAACTATTATCGCAAACGTTGTTCCCCCCTTTGCAGGCTGTTCATGAGTATGGGGGTCAGCACAGTCCCAGCAGAGGTGGTAGTCCCTCTCCATTGAGAGAACTGAGCATTTCTCACAAGAAGGGGTTGGTGTGGTGGGCAGCCCCTTCGCGACCCACAGACTGTGCTTAAAATTAAGCACCTGAATTAGTTGCATCCAGCTACAAGGCACTGAACCAAAAGCTGGGCGATGTTAAGCATTGGGTTACTTAGATGTTAAGTTAGGGCTTGATCCTTCAAAAGCTTGGGTTTTGTTAAAGTAAGACCATATAGCGCTTTGCAGAACAGAGCTAAATATTAAAAGCATGGTGTGACTTGTTGTCTTGTTTTCCATACCGGTGTGCTTTTTTCCCCGTTTAAAGATGTTAAACATGAAAAATGCTGAAATAATCTGCAGTAGAATTTAGCAAGCACATACTGCTTTGCATAAGTAGATCTTCAGTGTTGCTTCATTTTGATACTATCTGTTCAGTGCACATTTAGATTTAGCCAATAGCAGTTAGAATTAAGTTGTTTATCTTCCTTCAACATTGCCTCAGGGTTTATGAAGAACATAATACTGTAGTTACATATGCCTTAATGTTTTAGAAGACAAGCCATTAATGGCATGCTTATGAAAGTGCATTTTAAACCACAACCAATATTTTTACAGGACAAGTAAAGAGATTTGTTTAATCTGCCCTATTTTTAAAGTGATATTGCCATGTGACATAGGGTATTACTGTTAGAGAACTAGATAAACACATTAGAGTAATTAACCTTCCTGGAAAGAGGGAGCTTCTGAAACTTAAACATACTGTTCTAAAAAATAGTCACTGTTGAATTATCAACATCTGCTGGGTAAAGGCTAATGATCTCATTATCATTTCTTTTAAGAATATTGGACTGATTTCATTTGGAGGCAAATGAATTGAACTCAAATGAAATCAAGGGAGCTGAGTCAGTCTTTTTACAGCAGGAACATTTTTTCTCTCCTGTACTTTTTATTGGGTCCGTTACAAAGCAATAAGCTGCAAACGACCAAGCATCAGAATTCAGTCTCAGACCTCTTAGCAAAAGGAGAACATTGTGCAGTTGTTTAAGATGTGATATTTTACGTGCAACATTTATGCCTTTTTATTGAATATAATAATATAGCTCTTTACAGCTTTTCTGACTCAAGAGTAACTTGACATGAAGTGGTTGAAGTTTTCACGTGGCTTCCTAGTCAACCTTTTTTTGACATCATCATACTGACAAACTAGCTGAAATCTTGTTTTAGTATTTTGACATACAAGTGCAAGATATTTAAAATGTCTTGCTTTTCACTACCCCTTAAGTCTATGCCTTCATTCATTTCCCCTTTTTCTAAGACTGGAAATACTTAAAACTTTTGCTGCTTTTACGATTGTTCCAGTGTCACCTTTCCCCAAACTGATTGATTTGAAGCAATGTTGTTCTTGATGCTCATCAAAAGAAAAATACTGTTCTGCATATGAGCGTATTTTATTTGGAATGTGATACTGTAACAAGTATTTCAATAATTAAACTAAGGAATTTTCCTCTGATTTTTTGAGCATGCTGTATTTTACTGGACAGGTACCTGTCAAACAGAGTTTAAAGTATTCTCTCTCAGCACACTCTCCAGTTACTTAGAAAGTTGCTCAGCGGCTGCAGAGATTTTCCAGCCTTAGTGTCTCATTAATATACGTCTCCTTTAATACATGTCTAAGTAAACTTATGATGAAAACTGAACTTGAAGCTTGCTAATGTGACCACACTGCTGCTTATCTGGCTGTGAGTGCCACTATTCTGTTAGAACAGTGCCTATAAAAACTAGCTGAGTGGGAAGTAACCCTCCAGCGAAAAGTGAAAAAAGAGCTCAGTGTGAGGTTGCATATGATGAACTGACAGAATTTTTTTCAAGATAAAAAATAATCTGTTAAATTCATGTTTATTAGTTTGCTTTTGGAGAGTTGTTTGGTAATTTTTTTAAGACAAAGTATAATACCATGACATTATGTTAAGCTTGAGGAGCTGCTCTGGATTTCATAGAGATGAAATATAATTTTGTGGACTGTTGATAAGTCAGAATGACGTTTTCTAAGATGTCAGCACAACAAGACAGCTAGGTACTTTTTGAAATGCATGAATATTAATTGCTAAGATTGCTGATACTTAGTGGAGATATCCTGGGGTTTTTTGGTCTTGGAAACACCTGATAAAATGTGTCATCGTGAACCTGAAAGTTACCCAGAGTATACACAAACACTCTCTGTCCTTACCCCAGATTTAAGTGGAAAATAAAGCCTCAAAAGGAGTTTATAAATAAAAAATGGTAAGTCTTCCTTCCCAAATCATATGGCTGGAGACTTTGTTCATATTTTATTTTGCATATGCAAATATATTCAAATAGAGGAATGGACATTTTAACCATTCTTACTCTGAATCTGTCAAATGAATGACACCTTCAAATGCAAAACAACTACAAGAATTTAATTGAAATTATTTCACTTCTGGCTACATGACTTACAAGTACAGTAATAACAAGCATGAGGAAGATCCTAAGTATGAGCTCATATGTTTCTCAGCAGTGTGTTAAGGATGTCACAGTTAGGCTTAAAGCACATTCCAGATGGTGATTACAGCTGATTCTTTTGGGCAATGAATGGATATGAGACTCAGGCTTGACAGGAAAATATTTAAGGCTTTTGACCTAACATGTAGTACACTCTGTTCTCCCTACATTACCATGGAGAAAATAAATGCAAAAAATAAACAACAATTCAGGCATATTTGGAAGAAATTTTGCTATCTTTTGCTAAAAAATATTTCCAGAATTTTTTATCTCAGTAACGGGAGGATGTGGCTGGATTTTTTCTTGAATATGGGCAAAAGCAATGCTTTTCTGCTTCCAGTTCAAACTTAGAATTAAGACAAAATTTGTACCCAGTCCAATTCAAGGTGTAACTGTGAATGTGCGGCAAACCATTCCTTTCTGGCTGCCTGGCAGTTTGCCGCTGAACATGATCCTGGAGACGCACAGCAAGCTCTTGAGGGTCATTTGCCTGCTGGGTCTCATAACAGCTGGTACATTCTGAATAGTTAACACGCAAGTGGTTTACAAATGTGAAAGTAAAGGATGCCAGGAATAAAGGATGTACTCCCTCGTTGTGTTCATTGCAGTAAACCAACCTGAAAACAATAAAGCCCCAGTCATTCTCCTGAGTCTCTTGCTGGTCAGGTTCTTCTCCCAACCACTGCTGAGGATCTCAGCTGGCAGCCATAGCTTCAAGAAGAGCGTTTTCTGTAAAAGGGGTTAATTGAGCACAAATGTTTGCTATGTTTTACTCTTGGCACTTGCTTCATCAGCTCATAGAAGTAAATATTTGCTCCAAAAATATCTTCCTTTTCAGTCTTGTCTGTTCATAAGCTACAGTTTCACCTCTAATATTTTTAGTTGCCAATGTTGATACAGTTCTGATCTTTCAACTGCTGAATCTGTCAGTTTTTAAATGTGGTGCTCCTCTGTTGTCAGAGTCTTTATACATTGCAAGATGTACTTAAACTTCTCCCTCGGCTGTTTAATCTTGCCATTTGAAGGACACAGATTAGTGCAATGATATGTGATTTTTCCCTGGTATTGCTAGGAAAAGTCCCTGCTGCGCTCTGCCTCCCTGGGCAGCAGCTCTGCAGAAATGGCCTTAAGGGACAGCCAGCTACACAGGAGACACCCTGGGGCTGGCAGCAGTGAAAGCCAGTAGCATCCTGTGCTGTAGGAGCAGGGGCAGAACTAGGAGATGGAGGGAAGTAATCCTTCTCTCCTATCTGACACGTGTGAGAGTGAATCTGGAGCCAATTTTGGGCTCCCCAGTACCAGACAGACATTGACATGAGCAAGAGCAGAGAGTGGCCATGAAGATGCCTGAGGGGCTGGAGCACAAGATACGTAAGAAGCAGCTGAGAGACCAGGGCTTATTTAAGGCTTTTGGGTACCTTATTACTGTCTACAACTGCCTAACTTTAGGCAGTCTTTGGGAAGATGGAACTAGACCTTTCTCAGAGGTGCCAAATAAAAGGAAGTTTATTGGACACAAATTGCAATAACAAACTTGGATTACATATTAAGATATATGTGGGTTTTTTACCATGAGACTGGTGAAATACTGGAACAGGGGCCCAGGGAATTTGTGGAATCTCCATTCTTGAAGGTATTCAGAACTTTGCTGGACATGGACCTGAGCAACCTGATGGAAGGTGACCTTTGAGCAAGGAGTTGGACAAGATGGCCTCTAGGGGTACCTTCCAACTGATATGATTTAATGAGCTCTATTTTTCCAGTTTGTTTTTCATTTATATGCCTCTAGTACATACCCACAATTTCACATATTTGCTGTCTTAATATCCAGTTAAATTTGTCCTGGCAAAATACCTTGCGTATGCATCTTTGTCCAATTTAAAATTAAAAAATGTTTTGTGCTGTCAGACTGATAGCAATTTATCTTCAGTAATGCAACAGACATGGCAGATGATGTAATTTGGACTTCTTGTCCCTGCTTACAAATTCACAAAGCAATATTATTTGTTCCCTTTCTTGCATCTTTTCATGTAAGATAAGCATCATTTTTCGTACTGCGTTGGTTGCCACAACTGTGTATGCAGTTGTGTTGTTTTGGGTAGATTTCAATTTTGGATTCCAGAGGCCTTTCTCTCTTATTCTTTTGGATTCTTTAAAATGTCTATTTGTGTCAGAACACTGCCCACACATCATAAGCCTCCTCTCCCCCACGCCTTCAAAAATATGCTGGTCTTGTTCTTCAGCTTTTAACTAGTTGTAAACTTTTTAATGTTCCTATTCTTTTTGCATTCTTTTTTAAAGACTCTATTGATCACATTTCATTTTTATGTTGACTGCAGTGTATCTCAAATGTCTCCTGTACAGCTTTAGATTGGCCTCTTCTTCCTAAGTTAACTTAAAAGTATAAAAAGCATTATCATGCTCAGAAATGGCTACGGAGGAATATTTTTCTGCATGTCTTACCTCCTGCTGGTATCTTTTGCAATTAGTTTTACTTTTAAAGAGAAATTGTTCAGATAATTTTCTGAAGTCAGTGTTGAAGGTGGATACAGCTTGAAATGGCTAACTCACCTGGTATCCAACACAGAATCTACTTGCGTGTAGGTCTCTTGAACTGCATGGACTCAGTTGTTTCTTTGTCATCGCACAGCAGATACAAGAAGGATAATGCTAGGACAATTAAACATTTCCTCAATGTGCAGAAACATAAGACAATGACGAACAGTTTATTAAAAACAAAGTATATTTAAATAGAACTGTAAAGGAAAGATGATGAAAACTGTTATTTTGATTTGCAAGCTTCAGCTCAAAACCAATCTTTCATACAGCAATTGAGTAACCTGATACTGGGCTGTTAATATTCCAGCCTCACCTACTCTATCTGGTTGTATTTTTTTTTTCAGTGTTTGTTGTGTGTTTGGGTTTTTCTTGTTTTTACACAAGGTATAATTTTTATTTCAATATAAACAAAAATATTCTTAAAAATCTCAATATTTGTCATTGAATGTAATATTCTTTGTCATTCTTTCTGGCCAGGCCAGATCTCCACTAGTCCATGCTATGCCTCCCATTCAAGAATTAGTCAGTTTAACACAGTGTTTAATAAATTTTCTTCAGACTTCCTATTTCGAAGAGGATTGTACCAGATCTGAGTTCATGTACGCGTTCATGTCTAGTGAACGATAAACTTTTTTTTGCGTGTTCTTCCCATTTCTTTCATTGCAGAAACGTTCATCTTGGTAGTCTGCAGAGTTTAGTTCTGTTGTGTTATGGTATAGTGTCCCTTGAGAAGAAATGACAGTTGTGGCATTGTTAGTGTTGTTTCAACAGGTTGCAAAACCCCCTCAAAATACATCAAGTCAACAAATTGCCATTAGCAAAGAAAAAGTCTTTACCATCTGAGTGCATTTTCTTTTTCCAGATTTCAGGCTTCTATTCAAAGGTGTTAATATCATGTGACAGAAAGCGCTTGGATGAAAGTTATTAATAAGCAGTAGTGTGCATTAAAGAGAAGATTATTTTTTTTTCCCTGACTATGATAAAAAATTTAGATGCATCAGATTCATGTTGCAATAAAGGATATACAACTATAAATAACTAGTTACTTGAGACCAGAACATTTGCAGTGAAGAAAAAAGTATATGGTATATGATATGTCACTTTTGCATGTTTCCAGTGTTTGGATGACTTCATTATGTTTCATTTTAAGCAGTGGCAAAAGATAACCATTGTAAATTGATACCTGTAAGACATTTCCACAACAGCAATTTAGCATTGGTATGCAGAACAGTCAGTACTCCCCTAAATTCAGCTTTTTATACAAGTAGGACTTTGTTACCATTGTGATGCCACAGAATTGCTTTTGACTAAAATCAGAACCCGTTATATTACCCATTTATATTTTACTACCATTGAGCAATATATTTCTTGAATTTCAGCTGCCACAAATCTTGATATTTAATGGGACAAGTTCTTTATAAAGGTTGGCTGCAGAAAAAGAGAAACCAATCTGTTTGTGTCTTTTTTTGCTTTTTAATTTGTGCTCATTCAGTATATTTTGAACTCATGCTTTTCTAAAATAATGTTGTTCTTTTGTTGTTCATTTCTGCTGTTCAAATAGATGTGCAATTGCCACTCTCATTGACAGTTTGTCTGCTCTCTGCCTCTCATTCCCTGTCCTGTATTTCTCCGCTGCATTACCTTACCCAGGTCATAGCAATTAAGAATTGCCTTGTATTCAACAAGTACATCTAAATGCCCACCCATTCCACATCCATTGTATAGCAAGACACTGTATATCAGAGAAAGGGACCCTCATTCCTTCGATGCCTCATTTGATCAGCCTGTGGTTCAGCATTTCTTACCTATGATGACACAGGGCTTTAGGGAAGTAAAGATCTGCTGAATTTAGGTTTTCTACAGCAAAATACAGACCTGTTAAACCTATGTTATTAAATTCTGTATGGGGCTTGTACTTTGAGACCAATTTCAACCACTTTAGCTCAATGCTAAACAAAATAGAATTTAAGCTTAATTATGATAGCAACTATGAGGTACTGGTCCAGATGTAGTAAACTGGAGAATATAATGATGGAAAATTATCTGCGCTCAAGGTAATATTATTTAATAATTGATTAATGTGACTAATACAGTTTAACAAATTATTTTCAATTGTTATTCCATTGTCATTCTTCACTCTAATGTTTTGGGGACAAATAAGCATTAGTTGTTTCAGAGATACTGTATCTACTGCTTTCTCTCTGATAATGTTCAGCTGTATTCTTTCATGTTTTTTATTGCACTTCACCATTTCAGAGTTTTAGTTAATACATTGCATGCTTTGATAAAATGAATTCCTTTTTTTGTGTTACTGTATAAAAAGTTCTTGAAGCCTCCTGCCACTACTTTGACCATTTTAAATAGAGATTATTTAGAAATCTGGAATAGCACTTCCAGTTGACAGTTGAAGGAAATATCTAAATATCAAAGCACTGCAGTTTTGAGATGGGACTGCAATTAGAGAATCAGCTTTTCATACCTGTAATAGATGCATGGGTATACTATAATAACTAAAATCACTTCATTATTTTCTTCCCTAATAGGAGGGTTTCCTGAATCTGAAAATCTCTGTTTATTTCAAAAAACCCACATAAATTTATAGAACTGTGCTGAGAAATGGAGAATAGTGATGGTATTGGTGTTTGTGAAGAAAAGTTTAATTTTTGAAGGGTTGTTCTTTCAGTTTTGATGCTGTGAGAAAAGAAAATGTGTTAGCTCACCTGAGCTAACCTTGGAGAAGGTTTTTAAGGGCTTTTCTCTGATTTTGATGTTGCTACAAGAAACTGAATCAAAAAAAAGTGAACAGATTTTGTATTTGCTCCTGGAAAGAAGAACACCTGTGTTCTCAACCTGTGAGCTTCAGCTTTTGAGTATCAGGATGAGATAACACTTCTAAAACCCATGCTGTTAGCAGGAGTGCCCCGCCTCACTTAGCTACAGAAATTGCATGTTTGGTTGAGGACTGGTGCCAAACGAAGTATCAAATAGAAATATCTGCCTTTAGCAGGATTTTTCAGATGTATGAATTTCCTCTTCCCTCATCCACTGTTCTAGGAAAGAAACAGCAGAGGAAGTGGCAAGGCAATCCACAACTGGTTTCCTTGCCCCCTGTGAGTAGCTGCCTCAGAGACATCTAATTCAGGATACCTTCCTCCCCATTATTTCCCTCTGTGTTTGAGCAATATCAGAGACAGGACATCATCCACAAGGAGCCACCTGATACAGCTTAGGACTTTCTTTGTATGAGCTCCAAATGTCCCTTTGAATTTTTGGGGCTGTCATACAGTGCATAACAGTCATGGATCTATACACCCTTCCAGTTTTTCTTGCTTATTCAGCTTGAAGGAAGCGTCAATGAATTAGGGGCACTTTTTGCCATTCATTACTCTTGGAACTTGGATGGAACTTTTTCTACACATCACAGAATGTCTTATCTTCAGCTTTCTTCTGCATAAAATATTGCATAAGGGAAGGAGAGCTACAGTGTGGTGAACTACTGCCTGAAGCGCTAGGCTGCATTATCATATTGCCATTATCATATGCCACTTGGTGGATAAGGAATTGGATGGATGGCCATACTCAGTGACTTGTGGTCAATGACTCCATGTCCAAGTGGAGACCAGTGGCAAGTTGGCATTCCTCAGGGGTCGATATTGGGACTGGTGCTGTTTAACATCTTTGTTGGCAACATGGACAGTGGGATTGAGCGCACCCTCAGCAAGTTTGCCAATGACACCAAGCTGTGTAGTGCGGTCGACACGCTAGAGGGAAGGGATGCCATCCAGAGGGACCTTGACAGGCGTGAGAAATGGGCACATGCAAACCTCATGAAGTTCAACAAGGCCAAGTGCAAGTTCCTGCACCTGGGTCAGGGCAATCCCAAGCACAAATACAGGCTGGGCAGAGAATGGATTGAGAGCAGCCATGAGGAGGGGGACTTGAGGGTGTTGGTGGATGAGAAGATCAACATGATGGGGCAATGTGCACTTGCAGCCCAGAAGGCCAACAGCATCCTGGGCTGCATCAAAAGAAGCGTGGCCAGCAGGTTGAGGGAGGTGATTCTGCCCCTCTGCTCCACCCTGGTGATACCCCATCTGGAGTACTGCGTCCAGCTCTGGGGCCCCCAACATAAGAAAGACACAGACCTGTTGGAGCAAGTCCAGAGGAGGGCCACAAAGATGATCAGAGGGCTGGAGCACCTCTCCTATGAAGACAAGCTGAGAGGGTTGGGGTTGTTCAGCCTGGAGAAGAGAAGGCTCTGGGGAGACCTTATAGCAGCCTTCCCGTATTAAAGGGGGGCCTACAGGAAATATAGGGAGGGTCTCTTTATCAGGGAGTGTAGTGATAGGACAAGGGGTAGTGGTTTTAAACTGGAAGAGGGTAGATTAGATATTAGGAAGAAATTCTGTACTGTGAGCGTGGTGAGACACTTGAAGAGGTTGCTCGGAGAAGCTGTTGAGGCCCCATCCCTGGAGGTGTTCAAGGCCAGGCTGTATGGGGCTTTGAGCAGCCTGGTCTAGTGGAAGGTGTCCCTGCCCATGACGGAAAGGTAGGAACTAGATGATCTTTAAGGTCCCTTCCAATCCAAACCATTCTAAGATTCTATGATTAAGATGCCAAAGCATAGTTTCAAAGTCTTAGTAATGTCTATATATCTTAGTGTGGGAATGTATCTTAACACATGGGAATTACCATTTAAATCTCAAATGCTTATCTTAAAATAGTAATGTACATATTAGTACATTTTTTAAAATGCAGTTAAGAGTTTACATTCAGACTTATTGCTGATTAACTTTACTAGACTATGTTCTTTACCTGAACACTCAAAATGAAATAACCAAGATAATTTATTCCACAAAGAAGAGAAAATATCACTCATACAAAAAATATTGTACATTTTACTTATTTTTCTTATGATCTTATGACCTCTAAATTTGTATTTCAATTAAAATTGCATGTAAAATGTCTCCTAACTGGAATGCATATTGAAGTTAACAAAAGCTGAATGGTTGATTTTAATGGACCCGGAAGCAAACTGTATTGTTGACTGAAGGTGAATAAGAACAGAAAATTGTTGGTTAGTGTGACAATAGAGCTTCTGCTGCTTCCTTTTTTACTTTAACATTTTCTGTCTAGATCAGATATAGAATAAACAAGTTTGAGAAATTAGAATAATTGTCGTATGGCATGATTCCTCCTTGCTATCTGAAACCACAGAGGAGAGATAGGACATGAATGAGGTTAGTGGACTGAATGGCATATTCTGAAGAAAAATAGATGTAAATTAGAAAGCAAGCTATACTTTTATACAGTAACAATTAGCAGATCATGCACGCCCACAATCTAGTACTGTAAAAAGTGCTTGTATTGTGAATGTAAAAAGTTGAAAGAAATTATATTTTCATTAATATTGTATTTTAACACTGAATGATATTGGCTTGAAATTTCCTAATGAATGTAGTGAAAGGATTTTAGCACTCTCTTAGAGTTCAGGATGGAAGTCATTTCTTTCAAAGTAAGAATAGGAGTCACTAAGTTTTTTTAAATTGAGGACAGAGAAGACTGTGGTACCAGTACTTTTGAGCAATAGTCTAGTGGTTGGAGTTCTCACCTGGAATCAAGAAGATGTAACTTAAGGTCTGAAGAGGTTTCTATTGATGACTATCACTTCTCAAAACAGTATTCTGGCCTATCGATGTCTCAGGCATGAAGTATGGAGGGGTATCAATTCTGCCTAATGCAGCATTTGATTTAGTTTTTGTTAGGTGATTAGCTTTTGGAATTCAAATCTGAAAATAATGACCATCACAATTTCTGCGCCTGTCACTCTCTGCTGGATAGTACAGGGAAACTGTAAGTTTTATTTGTGAAAAAAATATTATGTTCTCTGAGACTGCATCTGGATTTTTCTATCATCCTCAATACCAAAGTATTTAAAAGCTGTTTCTTCATATGCATAGATAGGGTTTCTTTAGATTGGTCTTGTTTTTCTCATATATCAATCCTTTCCACCATGTTTTTCTTTTAAAGAAGGGAATTCAGATTAGTGAAGTTTTCATTTTGTGAATGCTTATGTCAGGAGTAAGCATATGTCAAAATGCCATGAAATTTCTTCTCTATCCTTTTATGAGTATCACTCTTGCAGTTGGAGCAGATCCAGAATTGCAAAGCACTACAATTTTATGTTTTCTTGCTGCTTGTACACTGTTTTCCAACCACGAGTAACAGCAACATATTGTACTATTGAAATCCTCAGAGGTGCTGCAAAATTCATCTTTTGATTGCTCAGTTCTTTGGTTAGGCAGTATAAAAAGGTAGGTATTAGGCTATTTGAGTACTTAAAAACTTCTAGATGCAGTATATGAAGGCTATTTGAAATGAAGGATAAAACAGATAAGCAAAATGGTTCTGAACTAGAGACAGGCAAAACTGTTAGGAAGTAATTAGCAAACAGTAAAATAACCGTTAGAGTGTCTTTTTATCTCTGCTTTGGTATTTGCACAGAATCTAACATTTGTGCTAATCAGCAGATTAAATATCTTTGTAAAGTAGAGGTGTCTCTGGTCAGGATAATACCTTTCACCAGCTTCTGTCCCTATCTTGCCACAAGATACCTCAAGCCCATTGGTAATTACTTACTTCTTTCTGATATACAGTATTAATTTAAGCTCTTATAAAAAGCTTTAAAAAGCATCCTCTTTTGAAAATACATCATAAATAAATAATATAGGATTGAAAGAATAGCTGATCCTTGCTAATCCGATACAGATGCTGAAATACATGAAAGTAGAGCTAACTTAAAACACTATTTGTTATAAAACACGAACTAATTTGTTAGTTGCATCCTTGCCAGGCTGCCCTCAGTAGTCTTTCTCCTGCTTTTGTCTTTCACGGATCACTCTTAGAGGTTCCTTGGCACAAATAGTCACGGGGTCTGCTCAAAATAACGATTTGTCATTGGTGTTAATCTTTCTCAAGTTGGTTTGTTGCAAGATAGATGTTTTTCTGCTTTTCATGCTTCTGAACTGCCAGCCTTGTCTCTGCATAGAGCCAGCTTCTACCCAGTAGCCTGGAAAGCCTTGTCCCCAGACGTTCTCTCTTGTGCTGTTCCCTCTGGCTGGCATGACACATGTCCATCATATAAAACAGCATGCAACTTCAGTTTCTTCAGTCAGCAAGCACAGCTGTGCTCTTAAATGCATTTCAGCCATATGCCAATGCCTCTTTTTATTTATAGTTTGAATGCTACTTTTTCCACTAGTAGAGCCTTCTTTTAAATAGAAACGTCCTGTAGTTATGGCTTCATTTTTTTCAGATGTCAAGGATGCCATAAAAAAACTTAAATGTTCTGCAACTACAAAATGTCATTGAGGATTGGGAATCTTTCTCCCCCCACAGCTCTATTACTGTTTTGTAGCAGTCCATTAAAAAAAATAACAACTTTCCTTTGATTTTTCAAACCTTTACATCCTAGGTGATCTGATAGATTTGACCTCTTGAGTTCCAATTTTTAAATGTGTTGGAAAAATTATTTGTTTTCATGTATACATAGTTAGAATAGTGAAAATGTTTCTAATTAATGTAATTTCTTAGGTAATTTGACAGAGTATGCATATGCATGTGCATGGCACAGAAGAGGTTATATTGGGAAGGTTTCACCTATTTAGTTGCCTGACTGAGAGTTTTGTTTCCTTTTTGATCAGGTTTTCTAGCTGGATTATAGCATGCAGCTTAAAATGGAAAGCAATAAATATATTTTATGTTTAGAAACAAATGTCCTAACAAATAAAGATAATTTTCCCCCCTTCTCCCCTTCTTATGCAAAATCATTTCAAAATGAGAAGAAAGTATTCTAGGCCGAGGTATTACTTTTTTGTCTACTGTGCTCATCTAATTGTAAGTAGTAGAATTGAGATAAGATTGCAATAGGTTGTAACTCCTCTAGACTTCTTACTGTAAGTTAATATATTAGTTTTTGTATACTGCCTTCCACTAAAGAGTAAGCTTGAAGATAACTACTATTGCATATACCATTGCAGTGTCAATCACTGCATCTGAGAGAGTGAAAGCAGGAGCAGAGAGAAATGATGACTTGGTGAGCCCTGAACAGAAATAGCAAAGTCCTCACGGGTCTCTCAGTTGTAACAGAAAGCTTGTTCAAAATCACAAAGATTAAAATATTTGAATAGTTATGGTATTGTATGCATACATTCTACAAAGTATTACACATGATTGTAGTAAAACACAGTTCTACCAGAAGAATGAGGAGAGCAGTTTACAGGTCAAATGATACAAAACCCCCTGCATCTTTCAGCTCTTTGTTAGGAAATTCTACAGTTCTTCAATATTCTTAAAACAAAAATGAGTCTTTTGGTGTTGTTTTTTTTTTTTTTTTTCTTTTTTTGCTATGATGGTAAGGTTTCTTGTGACTGCTTCATAATTTAAGACTCTTTCAATGCCAAAGATGCAAATGTGGAAGACGTAACTGAGGATATTTTAGCAAGCAGACTAGCATAAATCAAAGATCATTCCAGAGTGCTGGTGGAACTGAACAGCATTGCAGCAGTGATAGTATTTCAGAATTTCTAGAAAAATTACTTGAGATAAAAGAAAATACACGGTAGCCTGAATTGGAAATTAAACTGATTTAAGCTTTAATGAAATTTAGCTTTGTATGAGAATCCTCATAAAAAAAATGCAACACATTCCCAGCTTGCATTTAGGCTGACCCTCAAATATATTTGGAAAATGAGACTCCACAACTAGGACAGATAGTCTGGTACTATATAAGCTACTTTTGTGATAGAATCATCTCTAAAAGAACAAAGTTTTTATACTATGCATTATATCTTTCTTGATACAGTAATTCCATCTGCAGTGGGAACTCCACTATCAAATATTCAGCTGCCTTTTGATATGCTATTTCCTTCCCCTGTATTTTCAGTAGTGACTCCAAGGGACAAGCTGGACTGCTTTTTGATCAATGTCCAGGCAGGTGGGAACCATATTGACAGAAAAATTACTCAGGGTCATGGCGTAGAAGGTATTTAACAGTTTCTTTTACATAGGATAAAAATCAAAAGTAGTTATAAAGTTAGTTTTAAAAGTCCTCTAGTCCCCACAAATCCATACATCTTTCTTCATTGTCCTTTTCCAAGACAGCCTAGTAGGAGCTTTAAGTGAACCTACTGCCTGTCCCATGTTTATTCAATACCAGATCATCCTTTATTTCTTCTCTTGTGTTCCTTGCCCCGGATTAAATAATATGTCCCATGTGTCTTATTTTAAAAGTAGACTGGCTTTTGTACCCTTAGTACTTTCCAGGATGTTGAGAATGCACATTAATTTTCCTTATCTTTGTGCAGCGTACCATGGATATACTGATTTTATGAGAATTAAAAAAGATCAAACAATTTTGATTCATTTTTGGATTGTCACTCAGTCTTACAGACTGCCATTTTATGACACTATTATTTATAAATTTATCACTATAATTTGATTGGAAATTGCTACATTTTCTTTTAATTTAAAATATTTATTAGTCTGTGTAAATTGCAGTGATTGTTTTAAATTTGGGCTCTTTTGTCCAGTGGTCATGGATGTATGCATACTAATGCCCATAAATAAGAAATAATATTTTCTAGTAACAGCTGTTTATTTGAAACTCATTCTATTTAAAAATCTCTGCTTCATGAAGGCCTCATACTGGGGTTAAGGAATTCTTGAACACTTCTTACTCTGTATTGACAGAATATAATTAACTACATAAAATTCAAGCACTATGAATCACTTGGCATATTCTTTTTCTTTTTTTTAATGTGAGATGGTTACAGTCTAAACTGAAGAATGCCACTGTTTTCCCCCTCACTTGAATGCCCTTGTTACACCTCTCATCTAAGTTTTAAATTTGTATTCCTATGGTGAAATTCTGGTCCTGCAGGAGTCGGTTGGTATTCTGCTGACTTTGATCAAGCCATGATGCAACCTCTTTACTCCTGTATTCAGTCCCCCCTCAAGCCTCTGAACCTATAAAATGACCTAATGTTAATTACTTTCTACATTCCTTTACACAATGTCAACGTAAATCCAGTTGCTAAACATGCAACTGTATAAAGATTTTTATAACTAAGCATTAATTGAAAAACATTTCTCAACTGATATATGCATTTTCATTTTAAGCAATATTTATTGAAGCATCTTGAAGCATCCTGGTAGGCTGAGACATGTACAGCTTGAGCATGCATTTGGCCTCTTTCAGTCCAACCTTTTTATTTATAATAGAGAAAGTAAGAGCAGCACCTTAGTGCTGAAGATGTGAAATTGTCCTAAAGGCTTCCACAAATGAAACATATGTTTCCTAGTGGATTTAATGGAGCTTAATATGCAAACAAACTTAGTAATTTAGCACTAACAACTAAACACAAAGAATAAAATCACAACTCCACAGATGTTGCTAGTGACTTTGCTACTGATTTCAGTGAGGTCAGAATATGATTCAAGACTGAAAATGCAAGTGAATCAAGCACCATTTGACAACATACAATTACAGATTAAAAACTTGCTCAACCAAGATTAAGGAAAGTTTATAGTCTAAATTCCTCAGAAGCTCAAAGATAAGAAATCAACATACAAAACATGCCGAAGTAGCTAAAATATTTTCTGACTGAGAAACACCGTCATCACCCTCCATATCTGTCCATTTTATTCCTGAATGAATCACCTATAGTCAGTAGCTTTCTTCTCTGGAAAGTAGAAAAGTGAAGGAAGCATGTTGCAGTTCATATGAGAAGAGGGAAAGTGAAAACAGCACTTTCTCCTGCTCTGTATTGGAAGAGCAGTGTCATGGTGTCATGGAGTTTCTTGTCATTCTCACTCTTTCATGGTTTGCTTATCCAAAGATACATTATGCAAGAATTAGAAATTATGCATGCCCTGAAGAAAGAAAATGGAATAATCCTTGTCAGTCAAGTTCAAATCCTTATTTTAGACCCCCTAAAAATATGAAGTTAAGGAGTTAAGACGGATTTTTTTGACCCAGCTGACCAATTTAAAACAAGTTTTAAGTTAGCATTCAAGTTTCTCAGGCTTTAAGGTTGTCATACCTAGAATTTGTTCTGAGTGCAGTAGTTATGTGGCAATAAGATACTGGTTTGGTGATTTACAAGAAGGTAATTGAGAAGCATTTCCAAAAACTTAATTGATAGCCAATGTATAACCTTTAAAGAGGACTTGTGGCAGTCAAGAATTACTAGTGTGCCATTTGCATTACTTGAGTATTTTGGTGAGAATAAAATGACTCAATATTTCAATAATAAAAACTGTTACACAACAGAATTATACATGATTTCTGTTATTGTTGGAATGCATTCCAATACAGATTCAAAATCTTTTAGAATGGTGAGATGTCATGATAGATATCTTTCAGCTGAGAATTTGGGGTTTTTTTGTGTGTTTCTTTGGTTGTGTTTGGTTTTATTTTGTTTTGTTTTTTATTATTTAACTTGCATATTTTTAATGTATAGATCTCCGACTATTGAATTCTGATTTCTTGTATGCTGTCTTTATCGTGCCTCAAAGAAACAAATTTCTCAGGCGTCTAAACTTTTTTGAATTTTTCAAATACAAATACTTCAAGACCAGGAATTTCCTGACCACTTCTTTACTCCAGATTGAACCACATAATTTTCATCTCTAAAAACATAATAAAAGAAGCTGTCAGTGTAGCCACTTCTTAGAAGTTTGAAATATGCAAAGGCCTCCTAACCACTCAATAACTTAATTTGGATAACTTTGACACAAACCTAGTACTGGTATAGGACAGAGAAATTAACCAAAAGAGACTGTCACTGACTGAAGTTGAAATTTGATGATGAAAGAAATCTGTGCCAAAACTGAATGTACAAAATGGTTATTAAAAAAAAGAGGGGGGTGGTGAGGGCAACAGAAGATCATGTCTGAGGGGTCTGGCCTATATTAACAATTTGCGTTTCTGAGATCATGAACTTGCGTATCAAAGACAAATTTTTCACTCTTTTCTAATAGTATTGATGACTTCTGACATCATTAACAGTAGCACGTAGCCATGCCAGACCAAGAAATATGCTACTGGTTGACAACTAGTGAGGAAGACTGCCTAGGACCATCTGACTTTGCAGTCTGCAAATTAAAAACTAGATATAGACGATGGACACTAATACACTGAGCAGCATCTTGAACATTGCTGAAAACACTGCTCAAAAAATAAAAATTCAGACAATTGGCTGTTAACTAGATTTTCTGACCTAAAGGATACATGGCCTCATCATGCTGCTCCCTGCCGATGTGAGATACTGTAGCCAACTTCTTTAGAAAGGGATAAAGCACAAAGAAGAAGAAATGATAACAGCTAAAAGAAGCAAAGATCATTTTAGCCCAATATCTGTACAACAGTGAAGAACAGAAGAGTCACAGTTGGTAAAACTGAAAAAAGCCCCAAACCTTTTTGCTGACACAGGGGCCAAAAGTGTGGGTTTATGTCTGGCTAAGCTGTGTGCTGATCTGTACATTATAGTAAAGCTTTTATAGACTTGGGATTCTAGGTCAACCCAAGTCTCCTGGAGAAAGTGAGCAAGACAGAGAATAAAACCATGGAAGATTAAAGGAAGAAGGCAGTTTTAAAATTTAATTTCAGTCCAAAGCATCTGTTCACTGCAAGAGGATCTGACTACTTAAGAAGTCTGAAGTTTCTTTTTTTATGCTATAGAACAGGACAAACAGTTACTTCTGTGTGTAATGCCAGCACAATTATGTAAACATCTTTTTTCCTCCACTTTGTTCACAGAAAGACAGACAGTGAGTCAAGGTCAGTTTAGAAAGCAAGACACTGTTCCTTTCAATGTAGAGTTATGTATTTTGAACCACTGTTTTTTCTGTACACATTGATAGCAATTTCGCTGAATATATTTTCAAAGTGCTTGCGTTTGTCAGTAAATGGAAATGGTGAGGAATTTGTCAGTATATACTGATGCAAAAGAAATTCCTCCTAAAATCAATTAGGACTCTGAAATGGTAAATTAATTGAACCATGCTTTATATAGCTTGTGTATAAAGAGAAATATGTTTATTTACAAATACTTGGGACCAGCGCAGCTGCTTTAATGATGATGCCAAGGAAGTAGATAGATTTCTATATCTGTGCTTTGTTCTTTCTGCTGACCGTTGTAGACTGTTAAAATGCAAATCAATAAGAACAATGCTATGGAGAGCTGTTAGCATTAAATTCTGGTCTTGAACTGCAAAGATTGCACATTGGAGTTATTAACAGAGGCATGTGGCAAGACGGATGGTTTCTCCTTCTGCTTCCAGCTGGGCAGCAGTGAAAAACCCCACCTTGAACCTATGTTCCTTTCCTGAATGATTATGGTGCTTATAGGGTAGAGAGAGTACTTGACGGGCATACAGATTTCCTCCCCTACCACTAAATGTCTTCTACCTTGAGGCTGGAAAAGCAAAATGCTGTAGGCAGCATCCCTGTTCTTAAATCTGTCATGAATCCAAATAATCCACCAGGGGCTGTGATTTGGAGAACCTTCTTTATGGTAATGTTCTGAGTGATCTCTAGGTGTATAGCCCTGGTGTGAAACATAAGACCTTGTTCATTACTCTTACTTGAGCTAGTAGACTTCTTCTGCAGAGAGACGAATGAGCTTGATGAGTGAGGGTTCAAGCAAAAAGGAAAGGTCGGTGAGCAATTTAAGGGCAGATCCAGAGAAGAAGAGATAACTGGGTCATGACATAATGGACTGCTAGGGAAAATGCCTGAAGTGATAGGCCATCTTCTTGGTAAACTGCTGTAATGCTTACAGCTTTAGCATCCGCAGAAGACTATTAAGAGGGCTGTGTAACTGTAACTGCAAGTATTTTGTGCACTTTGGAAAGACTGGAGTAAGGGAGAGTTAGCTGATCTTTTTGCCTGCTTACAAAATGAACGAACAGTTTTCAATGGGGTACTTGGTACAGAATACTTGGAAGCTTTTTGATGCTCAAAACATAGCCATATGGAGAAGTAAAATGGAAAGATCGTTTACTGATGCAGACTCTTTCATTACTGGTTTGGTGTCAGATAAAATAGTCTGTTCTTTTGCAGACATGAAACAGAAGATTGAATATTCCTCTTTCATTTCTTTCAGGTAGACATAAAGAGAAAATAAAATTCCATTTTAGAGGAAGTCCTTATTTGTTCATTGTTGCTTCTGGTTAGCACTGTTACACATTCTTCATGGAGGGAAAGCGAGAAATAAAGAAAGCAACACTGTATTTGAAAGTATACAGCACAGAATAATGTAGGACAAAAAAGATTGGTAATATAGCCACATTTATAAACTGGTGAACAGCAGTAAAAATGCGTTGAAAAAATTATTGCAGATAAATAGGTCCTAAAGCAGACAGGACAGCTGGATACATTAATGTGAGCAAAGCAGCATCCTGATTTTAGAAACAGCAACAAAATTTTACAGCTGGTTACCTTACCTAAAACTGAGAACGTTCAGGGCAGGAATAACTGCTCGTATTTCACTCTTTCTGTCTATGATACCCGTCTTCAGGGGCTGAGTTTATAAATCCTTCTATACCCCATGAAAGTATCTCATGGAAGCCAGTATGACTGCATGTCTCAACATACTATTGTTTGGTTCAAAATTCAGGAGTTATGTCCCTCAGAGATCACGATATTTTCCTTAGGAAAAAATGGTTGCATTTAGATTTTGAGCCTCTGAGACTAGTATTTTTCAAGGTTTCCCTAACCTCTATAGAAACTAACACACTAAAAATCAGACACTTCCAGGGTACGCTGCTAGGACATGAGGTTTAAAAGGGCAGGAACCATTAGTCACAACGACTTTGTGACTTCATGCAATGCAAAGGTTCCTCAGGGGGAGGTCGGCAGAATCAGGCCCAGAATGAGCTCGATAAACCTCACTAGTCTTCTCTTGTTTTGAAAAGGGTCATGATCTACTGAAGAGCAGTAACCTGCTGAAGTAGCATATTAGCATTAATAATATAATCAAATTTAAGCTTTGAATTAAAAAAATTCTATCCCCTTGTCAAAACAAAGTCTATTGTGCTGAAAATCTAGGATTCGTAAAGTCCAGGATACTTTTATACAATCTGTTACACCTGTTAAATCTAAGTTGATAGTATTCCTTTAAGTCTTTCGTAGGAAACACTAGCAGTCCGCAACTGCAGTATTTCTGTTGTCTGCAAGGTAAAGTAGCAGATCTCAGATAGAATAGAGGAACTGTGCCACAGCTGGATATAATGGAGATGTCAGGTTTAATAATTTGACTTTGCAGGCTGAGAACGTGATAGATTTCGCGGAGGTTATTTATAGAATCCAGCCTCACTGATGCAGAGTTGGGAGAATTTCGGACATATTTTCCTTGGCGAGCAAGTTTTCTTTTGCATAGGAAGACCACTAAGACTGTGAGCCTCAGGAGAGACTAATTAAATTGAGGAAGAAATGTCAAAGAAAGAGGAATTAAACTCATAATGAACGTATTCTCATTTGATTTGGTAATCGCTTTTTATTCCTTTCAGTCTCACTTCTAGCAACGTCACCTGCTTTATGGTTTTATATGCCATCCCTTGAATAGTGTCAAATTTGGGAAAAAGCATGAGGAAAAGACAAGTTTAGCAAGCCTTCACATTAAATATTGGCTCCTTTATGATTTGTTTTCCATTTGAAATCTAAAAGACAAACAGCTGTTAGAAATCTTTTCAGAGTAAGCATGAAGAGACTTTTGTTACAGCTAAATCTGTTGTGGCCAACTTTCCTAATTGTCTCTGAATGGTAGCAAGAGAAAATATAATTGTCAATAATATATATATATTATGGCAGAGAATTATGCCATCAGAGCAAAAGGAGTGCTCTTTAGCAATCAGACTTAGTGTTTCCTCGTTCTGAGAGAACAAATCAATATTAATACTCTTTTAATGAAGAAGAGTTAGGATGCCTAGTTACACTTTTAAGGAAGGAGGCTTCAGTTGCTTGTTCTAATGGAAAATAAACAGTGATTTTTGAAATCTTGTAGGAAAAACATATTTCATTACTACCTGTTCTGGATGGTTGAGGATGCAAACCATTAAACTTGAACAGCCTGACTAAATAAGTTCAACACTGAAGTCTAGATCTTTAGTCTTACAAAGTCAATTGCAAATCCATTATATGTACCAAGGTTTATCACCTATTGAAATGAGTAGGTAGAGTTGAGTTATTTTTCAAAACTCTGGTTGTGATGGCAGTTCAACTCAGAGGAGCAGCAGTGGCTTGTCTTGGTGTTCTCAGCCGAATTTTCACTTTGATTGATCTGATCCACCTCACATGGGTTGACCTGGACTGGACTGAAATTCCACGTCCTCTTAGGGTCCAAAATTTTTTTAGTTGGATTTTTGTTCCTGAAGAACTGCTTTATAGTATTCTCATCAAAATACCAAATTAAAATCTATCAGAAAATAAACATCTTCTATCTCAGTCTTAGCAATAAAAAAGGAAGGCTCCATGCACAAGTTTGTGCTGCAGAGATTCATAACACAGTAACCTGATAATCCCAAATTCAGCAGTTTACTCCAGAGTAAATAGAATATATTGTTCTGTAATTAGTCAATGATGTTAATCTATAATCAATAGATCAGGTTGTCCAGAGGGGCAATGATATCTTTATCCTTGACGATATTAAAAACCTGACTGGACACAGCCCTGAGCAACCTGCTGTAGGTGACCCTGCTTTGAGCAAGGGGTTGGACTAGGCAGTGTCCAGAGGTGCCATCCCACCTCAGTGAGTCTCTAATTAATACATAACCCAAGAAAACCTTCTCAGAGTTTCTCAGAAGTCAGAATAACTGTCTCAGACCAGAAAGTCCTGGGTGAAAAAACAGGTCAAATCCAGTGTTGGACATTGTTCTGAACACTGAATTATGGGAGCTGAAAAACAGTCACTGTGTATATTGCAGTGATTAACATTTAGCTGTATTTTCCATATGCAAATGACATTATCAGAATTTAAGCCTGTATGAGACTAGTCTTCCAACACACTCTGTAACTATACTGAGCAGGACTGTGCTTTTAAGTTAGGTTAAGTCTTAACAAAAAACCCAAAAAACTGTCAAGGACATCCTCCTGAATGCCCAGAAAGCCATGGATCCACTTTTATTCAGTCTTGAATTGGTCAGAAGCCATCCAGGTCAAAGGGAGACAGGAAATCAGTGATACATATATATTTCTAATAAGTATGTAAATGAAAGGAAAACGGGAAAGCATTGAATAAAAATGCCAAGTCAGCTAGCTGGGAACTGATAAGAAGGGCTAAAGAAACCAAGGCTAATAGGGCTATTGAATGCACACTGAAAATTAAGAAAAAGAAAACCAATATAACTCAGAAAATTAGCAGGTTATTAGAAGAATCTGCTCATTGTCCAGTGCTCCTTCATATATTTATCAGCAACTTGAATGAAAATATAAAACTTTTGCTTATAAAACTTGATCTTGAAAGACAACTGATCAGTCAATTTAATCCAGCAGTAGGGAACGTACCAGAAATGGAGACAAAGAGCACAAGCTATACCTCTGCATTATGGAAGGACTCTTTCTCAAAAGCTGTAGCTGACAGTGTAGTTCAGAGAATATGCTTGTTAGAAAAACTAGTTTGAAGTGCCAATCTTGATCTTTTTTACCTGAATTCACCCCTTTGGGTTGCACCAGCGTGGGTGTTCATCGGGTCACTCTGTAAAGCAGATCAAGGAGAAGATCTAAGCTCAAAACCAAAATAGGCTTTTTATCTTTTTTTTTTCAACCCAGTCATTTCCCTAAATCATTTTATGGCAATGCCTACCAGTTGTCTTGCAAAAAAGAGCAGGAACATGTAAGTACTGTAAAAAGCCCTCCACTTAGTGTGTATAGCCCAGGACATGAAAGGATGGCAAGACTCCTTGAGCTGTTGGGAAGTCTTTGGTTAATAGTGTACCTTTGCAATTACATATTTCGTTCCTCGAATTTTTACTTATATAAAACTCAGTATGTTCAGGGGTAAAAGCATCTATAGTATCTCTTTCCAACATATTTTTTTCTGACCCTGGTCAGAAAACATCCAAGTCAAAAGAAGATATGAAATCAGTGAGACATGTACATAAATGATAAGTATGTAAATGATAGAAAAAAAAAGGGAAGGCGTTAAATAAAAATGTCAAGTCAGATGGCTGCGAACTGATAAGAAGGTCTAAAGAAATCAAGTTTGATACGACAGATGGGCATTTTCTTGATATCAGCCTCATTTGCAGATAGTTGGATCATCTGTAATTTTTGTCTTATCCCATTATTTGTGAACCACATTTCTTTCAGACTCCAGGATCAGTCTCTCATTTTATTATTATCTTCTGCCTCCTTAGACTTGGGAGTTTAGAATAATGTGATCGTGAGTTTCTTTGTGTATATATACAATAACACAGAAATTATTTATAAGTAGAACAATCACAAAGGCAGCAATTTGTGTGAGTTGAAAGTGCAAGGGAGCCTCAGAATAGAAACATGATGCCACAGCCCTTTTCTAGGAGTATGTGAAAGTACTGTCAATTAGGTCTAACAAGGGTGTATTTGTAACTAACAGTAGGGAAAAATGATTAACGGAATTTACACAAGCTATACATTTTGCACAAAAAGGGAAAACCCCACAGCTTTCTCTCCAACAACTGTTAATCTGAATGGATTCACTGTATTGTCTGAAGGTACTGAAATGCACTTTTTTCTGGCACAATGCAAGGATATATATGTTTTGTACTCTTCTGGAAAGATTTCTGTATGTTCATGGACACTTAGTTCTGCTTTGGTGCGAGTCAGCAAGCTGTCTCAGCAGTTTGTATTTCAGTTTAGCCTCAAAGTGGAACCAGGCTACAGCTTCTTCAACACTCTTGCTGTTTAAATTTTTTACACTTTAGCTTTTTGTGCTTATGTATGGCATGTTCTGTGTCTCAGTGAAACTTCTTTCTCTGGCACGCTCTAACTTGGACAGAATAAGAAATTACAGTGTTGTAAGGAGCAGTAGGGTCTCAGGTTGCAGAAGCTCTCTTGGCCTTTTTGGAACTGCCCATTGTGGCATTAATTCAGTGAAGAGGAGCAGATCGATTTGCCATCACAGATCCCTGGTTTTCTCCCCCATTCATTCACAATGCAGTTGCATCCACCTTTTAACCACTCCTTTAATGTGTCTTCTGAGTTCCTTACGAGAACCTCCAATTCAGAGTTACAGGGTCACAAAACAACTTTTTTCTGCTGCTGCTTCTCTATCACTATCACCTAAGTGACATTCGTCCCAAAACACCTCCATAAAAGAGCAGCAGTGTCCACGCTAGCTGCCAGCTTGAAAGAAAACAGCCTCACTCCTAAGCCCTCTCCTTTTTCTCAGTTTACAAGGCTTGTTTATTGCAAAGGCATTGAGATTCAGGGAGCTTGTGATAAGGAAAACAAATGTTACAAAAGACTTGCTTCAACACATAAATATATAACTGTGAAAAAGAGAAGGCACCATAATATTCATGTCTTACGGTCAGGAAGAAAGAGTTTTTGTACAAGCATCTCCCTGAAGCGGAGAGAGAGGAGTGATGAAGCATACCCACCGAAGTCCCTGAGGAGCAAGCGCATCCAAAGTGCTGTGGTGCCCCCGTTGCTGTGTTTAGGAGTGGTCCTTTGTAAGCTAAGTTGGTTGGTCATTTCTGTGCTGAGAGAGTTTGTATTTGCAAACTTACATGTGAAGTTCTTGCTGTGAGCTCATCACTGGTAGCTATTTTCATACCCATCTCACCTATCCTGATTGCAAGGCTACCAAATTGCACAGAGTCATGTTGGAATTATATATTTGCTGAGGACAGTGGTACTGAGGTGCCTGAGCTGGCTTTTCCACTGCATCCCATTATGTGTTCCATGTCCCCTAGGCAGCCACCCCCCTCACTCAAAAACTGTGGTAGTGTTGACTTGGCTTGATGTGTTTCATGCCTGGACATGGGGGCTGAGCCTCTCCTGGGACAGGCCTGGGAGCCGCCTCTGTGCTCTTTTGAGGTTGTGCAGCTTTTATCACCTAACCTTGCAGATAAGTCTTACAGGGACGTATGAGGTTGGGTGCAGCATTATACAAACCTATGCTGCTTCCAGGTGTAAGCTGCTGTGTTTGCGTACCACAGCTCAGCATTGTGTGAATTCACTGGCTTGAGTCAATGCTGCTGGGGAGATCTTTGCTCCCGTGCATTTATTCAGGTCCGTAAAAGAGCACCGTTAAAGACACAGAAATTTTAAGGAGAGAATTTTCCTTCACAGTATGTAATTTTTACAGTATTTAAAGAAAAGCTGACATTTTCTGTGAATGATAAGGTTGTTCTTATTGCTTCTCTGTCTCTGAAATGGCACATAAAATTCATTTGTGTGTGGTCTCTTAATTCCCAGCAATCAAGATGCTTAAAAATGAATTTCATGCCTCTTGTTCATGCAATTTGTAGCTTTTTTTTTCCTTGAAACTCTCTAGTTCTGTCAAATAAAGGAGCAAATTCCTTCCAGCTCAGCAACGTGCATTTGCAACCTGCTGTCATTAAACAGCTAAAGCTGAAACATCATGGGGACTTGGCTGTCCCAGTCCCCGTCACTATTCTCTTATTCTGCAGCTACAAAGAGCATGTTGTTACATAACTAACATAATTTTTAGTGTCATAGCAGGCAGCTAGTGAAATGGAAACTGAGAACTGGGTTATTTTAGTTAGGAAAGAAAATGAATATATGAGATTATTCAGATCCACTTTATTTACAAATAAAAAAGTTCCATGTTTTGAAGAGCTCTGGAGAGAAGTTCTCAGCCGCAAAATTATCACCAACTCCATTTGGGCAATAGAAAGTGTCACAACTCAGGTGTCTCTGTTTCACCTCTTGTGCTTCTGTGAGTTCATGTACAGATTCCAATCTTTATCTAAAAACTCTGTGATAGAACTTTTGGCTATTGCTTTTAAACACAGATGCTCAAAAGTGATTCTGGTATATTCACATGCCTGCGCCTAAATAGAAATGGCCTGATTTGCAGAGGTGTGATCAATTCCAGGTCCTATTGAAATCAATGGGAACTGATGAATGCTCAGTTCTTTTGAAAACCAGGCCATTTATATATAGGTGCCTAAATATGGCACCCAATTTTGAAAAGCCTGGCTTTAAGATCATATACCATCTTCTTCCTTTTGATATCTGGGTCCCTGCTGCAAGAAAGGTAAGAAGGGTAATGAAGAAACAATTGTAATGAAAAGAAGACTTGCCAGAGCACCCGGGAATATTTCTGTGTAGTTAGTACCTGTGACTATAAAAATATTTTTTAAAACCACTGAAAGCAAGTTTCTGCTGGGGTCAGATTTCCTCTCCTGTATTTCCTCTGCTTTGTATTGAGAAGAGAAAGCAAACCGAATGGCTACTCCTGTGCATCACTGTCTGGTAATTGTATTTGTAACAAAATAAAATTCAGATGGAAGATACAGACATAAAAAAACCCCAATTCCAGAAAATCCCTCTGTACAGATTTATTTTTTGCTTCTCATTTCCAACAGAAAAATAGATGCTGAAATGCATTTGTGTACAGTCACTCGCTGACTCTCCTACTTTCCACAATACCATGAAAAAAACTTTACTTAACAACTAGTTCAATTTTCCAACAATTTTTACAGAATGTATAGCGTTTTTAGATTTTTCACTCAACATTCTGCAAAACAGGAAAGAATTATGATCTCTTATCACAATAAAAGCTCTGCTACGTAATATGGTTAGAGGTTTTTGTAAAGCTGACGGCATCCTGAGGAACTCGTTTCAGCCATGCCATTAGTGTCCTCCTGAGGAATGCATTCAGAGCCTTCAGGACAGATTTTACTTGTGGTTCCACAACTGTATGAAACCGCATACAACTGATTCAAGAAACTGAATACAAGCTGAAGCATTAGAAACAATTATTTTTCATGTCATGAGCATAAGATTACAAAAAGAAACTGTTTGGGGTTTATGTCAGGTTTATGAGCCCCCAGGTTGTGCATTTCTGAGCTTTTCAGGGCAATCAGGAGAGTGAGTGACTTGCGTTTTTCAGGTTCTAGTTTGGGAAATGCTGGTATTTATTAACCTGTTTTACTGTGGCTTTGTTCCGTGTAGACATCCTACATTTAATAAGGTGTAATATTTGAACCTCTTTTGGGGTGAGGACTCCTTCTTTATGGATTTGCGGGTATCTAATAATGTTTGAGCTGACTTTGTGGCCTTCCTCTTGGGTGAAGAGGAGAGATGGGAGAGGAAAGGTGAACTCTCTTCTCTTTCCAGCTAACTGTTTTCCTGAAAGTTGTAGGAAAGGGGTGTATTAAAACCTGCCCTTTTGTTCCCTTCTGTTGGATTTCATTTAAAAGAGCGGTGACAAAGGGGCATTAAGAGATTCACAGTAAAAAAATACTGCATTTTTTCCCTTAAGAAACCAAGCTAAAGTGAAATTTGGTTATTATGTTATCACACCATTCTAGAAGCTGATGTTTTGAGAAAAAATGTTACAATGGATGAAGTTTTGTGCAAGGATGGAGAACATTCCTTTCAAAGGTGGAAGTAATTGCCCTTCCCCCACCTCCCCCCTCCTTTATGGCAGGAGGCAAATTTTGACACTGAATCAGAAATCTTTTCTGGGCAGAATTAGTACTATCTGTTTAAAGCTGACCCTACCTGTCGGTCAGGTTAATATGGGCTTACTTGTAACAGTGATGTTGTGTCATTTAATTGAAGTCTCTGAAGTGCACTCATATTTGAAGCAAAACCTTTTCTCAGCTTCAGTGGCCCTTTGAAGCAGGGCAACAATGAGGTTCCCCTTAGTTTAAGGTGACAAATATTTTACTTTTTTCAGCAGCTGTGCCATGGTCAGTAATGTAAATGCATTTTAACCATTGCATCCCTTCTTTGACTGGTATAAATTTATGAATTAAATGAAGTAAAAGGAAATTCTCTAGTTTAAAAGAAGTAAAGACATGGTTTGTTGTCCTTCAATATACTTTGGAGCCTGGGAATATTCAGACACTATTTTAGGTATTTTTAGTGGGTTACATGTTTTAATGGGTAAAATATGGAATACTTTCTGGAGAAAGTAAAGCCAAGAGGGATAATTAATGTAAATTATGAATAATGAAACAATTAGGTAATAAATTTCACATAACCTACCTGGACTGTATTCAAAGACCTTAACAGCTCTGAAGACTCTATCTGAGGGCTGTTTGTGGAAGATGATGGGTTATTACCCAGTAAACCAAGTAAGTATGTAAACTCTTCACTGTTTTGAGACAGATTTCCCCCTCCTCCTCCCCAAATCTTCTCGTTTTGAGCTTGTCCAGAGCAGTAAGTGACCTTGTCATTTCTGTGACGAGAGGCACTGATCTTGGTACAGACCTGCTAAGCAGATCTCGGCAGGCAGTGGGATGCTGCTGCCTAAGCCCAGCTCTGGAGGGAGCAGCCTGGGGAACACTGCCCCTGGGAAGGTGACATTGGGCAGCCTGGGAAATGAAGCGAGTGCCCTCGGGGAGGCCAGGTGAAGCTTAGAAATGCAATGGATTCAAGTACTGTCAGCCGCACCGCTTCCATAATTCCAGATCCTTTAGTTGACAATTTTACTTACCTGTATGGAGCTACCTTTTATTAACTAAGGTCAAGCAGAAGATCCAGTGGCATAACAATAAATGGAATCAGGATAGAGACATCAGCACTTTTGCACTTTTAATGTAATCTCACTTACCTGCTGTGATACACCTTGGGATGTTAGTCATGTAAAAACAAAGTGAGAACACTGGCATCCCAGATCCTTTTTTTGTGGGGTTAACTGAGAGAAAGGGAAGTTATCTGCACAGTTGAGAGACCTTGGCAGTGTAGATTAATCTCAGGACTTGTAGCCATTTTTAGATTTAGAGGTTGTTAATGGGGATTTATTGTCGTTCCATAAAATCCTTCCAGACCACACAGATACTTGCTTCCTTTGGCTTTCTTGCAGAAAATCTGTTCTCTCTGCTTAGCCTCCCTAAGCCTCTCTGTTGCTGCCATTGTGTTCAGCTGTAATACTGGCCTCCGAATGCAATTAGTTTCGGTGTCACATTGACAGCTTTACACATTTGTGGTATGTGTTACCTGAAAAAACAGCTTCTCTGCGCAGATACTGTTCTTTTAAGAATTACAAAAATATGTAATGACAGAACCACATGTCCAAAGCTTGTGCACCTTCTCAGCTGTATCAGCTAGTCTGCAAGCCTTGTATGTCTTGTATCATCATGTAGTGTAGCACAGCTACAGCAACAGATGTATTAAGATCTTTTAATTCAATTGGAGTAGTACGTAATACTGTTTTGAGAATCTGTATTTGTGTCAGTGATGGTTGTTAGAAGTTGTGAAATCTGGTAGCTGAAAAAAGTCAGAGCTGTTGCAGCTCCATGTACCCAGGTCCAGCCAGTAGCGAGCCTGAGCATGTATTCCCAGTAGCTTACACATGCACACAATACGTATACACATACACATACACATGCACATACATATAGCCAGCCACACAGATCAGCCCAGGCAGAAAACATAGTGCTCGCACAAACGCAAACAGCCCATTCCCATCTCTTGCAAAACATGCATGTGTATAAATATACACATATACAATGTGGATCCCACCAGCAGCTTGGCTTAGACACTCAGTACACCTAGGAGCTGCCCCTGGGTCCTTGGTCTCCCCGCTTGCTGGCATACAAAACCTGGGGCCCACAGCCCTACGCACTCACACACAGCCACACATGGACATGCGTGCATGCATGCACGCACACGTGCAATGGTTCCCTGCAAGAACTTGGCAGTTCAGTCTGCCCAGTAGCTGCCCCTGGATCTCCCATCTCCTGCTTACCTCATGCACAGACACACAGGTGCACGCACATGTTTGCCCAGTAGCTGGTCCAGGCATATGACCTTATCACTAGCCAAAACCCAAACCCCATAGTCTCTCCAGTAGCTGGCTTGGACCCCTGGCACCTCCAGGAGCCAATTGGCAGACCCTCCAGTATCTCCAGTATCCAGCCCAGGCTTATGGCCCCATTGATACTTGGCTCCCCAGCCTCTTACCCTGCTCACCACGCTGTTCCAGCTTGGTGTTTGCTAGCGATTACACACCAACATGAACACCCACGCGCTACGCACACATTCTGACTCTGCTATTGGTGGCACCATGGACACACACCTGTGCTCCCACTCCAGTTGCTGGCACTTAGACCTCCATGCACACACATGCACACATGCCTCTGAGGCCACTTACTTACAAAAATAAGACGTAGTTTAAAGAAACAAGTAGCTAGTTAGCAGTAGTGAAAGACTTATTTTTTCATAAAACTGCCACTGCTTTCTGAAAAATTATTTGGAATTCCCAACAGTAGTGAGAGAATCATTACCTGCTTTCTCTGTTGGCCTCATGGGAAAACAAGACACTGGGAAATTGTGAAACGAATTTCTCTACCCTCTTCACTTACCCTGTTGGTCACTAAACTGTGAGGATGCTGCTTGCTTTCTCTCGCTTTACCCTCACAGTTAAGTTTTCCACAAATACACAAATCCAAATGAAACGTGCTTGCATGTGTCCTCATTGTCACGGTGTCTTCTGCAGCTTTCCCAAGGACAGTAATGAATGGGGTGTCAAGGGGAATCTTCTTATCCTTTTCTCTGATGACTGAAAAGATGAAGCCGGAGGTTGTGTAACTGAACTGAAAAATGCCAAATAACCACAGTGCAAAAAACCCTTGGAATACTAAATTAACAATAATGCAAATATATTCAAAACTGGATTTTAGTAGATAATACTTAAAATGAATGATTGCAACATTATTTTCATGGTTGTTCATGAGAAATTGGACTCCATTAGTTAATACCTTAATGTCAAGCATGAATAAATTACAGTCAAATTTTATTTCAAAATTATGTCTTATGCACAGAAAGATGGTAGCAATGTAACCATTTTGGTACCTTAACATGAGCTGATTGTGAGTTCAGAATAATGAGACATCATAAAGAGCATCATTTTCAACTTTTGGAGGGGATTTAGAGGAAGGCAGGACATAAAATATCAGGCAGTGATTGTTCAAGTGAGAGTAACGGTGTATGTGATCTTGAATGCCATTATATATATATATATATTATTTGCTATATATATAGCAAAATTTAGTATATTTTGTGATTTTTAAAAAATCTAAATGCCATATTCCTGACAGTCTTAATTTGTGTAGATTGGAATGCATGTTCTCCTATCCTAGAAATAAACTCTACCCTGTAACTACAACTTATATAGAAAATATGAGAGTCTAAAAAGTACCAGCAGATGTATAAGAATGTCTTAGCCCAATGCCATCTCCAGTCAGTTTGCTCTGCTGTGTCAGATGCATATGAATTTGCTTATAAGCCATTAGCCATTAGGCTATTTTATAGCATCCCAGTTATGAAAGGTAAGGAATAGGTCCAAAGGTCATTTTGTGCATATCCCTGCCTGAAAAGCATTTTCTAGTGTCTTGTGGTCATAGTACATCGTGTGGGGAGATGCAGGCATGCCCACATACACTCCATCGTAAGCTCTGCTGTGTTTCAGCGTGCATGTTGGTATAGCTGCACCCTGTAGCTGGCACATACATTGTGAGCACAAGTTACCTAACATTTCATGTAGGTCTCTCTGCTGCCTCCCCCAGTTTGCCCTTCCCTCCTCCTCTTGGTTTGTTTGCTGGCATGAGAGCAGTGAACAGCACTGCTGCCTGCGTGATTTGGCTGGGGATAATTTAAGGGATTCTCTTGCTGCCACCTATTTCCATGCGTGATAAGAAAAATCTTGTATTTGTCTCTGTTCCCCACTCTAAAGATATTATTTGTCCTGCAAAGGGTAAACCTTCTGGATCAGGAGTTTATTCTGATTAATGTATCACAGTGGGGTTCTGTGATAATACAGATTATAATAGCATCATGTTTCAGTGAAACAGACGGCTGGTATCTTGTTTTCCATATTACCGAAGGGAAAGTGAGGAGTGAATGAAGTATGTGATGAGCAACTTAGTAAGGTAATTTAGAATCTTACCGTGTTCTGTGCAAATTGATATGTTTCCAAGTGCAAACTAGAAGTCTGTTGGAAAGATTTATGCTGGGGTTACAGTTAAGAAATATCCTTTTCTTTTTAGCTATGTGTTGTGCAGATGGATTTTGAATTGCTTGGAGTCTACTAATCGGCTTTACTGGTAGACCTGCTGAGAAAGCATTGCAGTCATCCAGGCGAGGCACAAGAAGGAAACGCATGGATTAGATTTCTGAATAAATTTTGGACACAGGCAGCATGAATCTGTGAGGAACGTTTCACAAGCATTGACAGGCTAATTTAACTGTAGCAGTAATGAGCTAAGAACCAAAAGAATTCAGTTATTTTTCCTTTCCTATTTATTCTGAGATTTGTG
Source organism: Burhinus oedicnemus (assembly GCA_008921705.1). NCBI lineage: Eukaryota > Metazoa > Chordata > Aves > Charadriiformes > Burhinidae > Burhinus > Burhinus oedicnemus. The sequence goes on from VFFE01005869.1 coordinate 282,715, forward strand.
CTTTGTTAATTTTTTTAGACCTGGTTAGGAGGAGCATTCAGTACCATCTTCCATCATCTAATATCAGGGGTCTATGTGTGAATTTAACTGTTTCATATTTTAATGTGAAAACCTCTCAGAGTCTGCATTGGATAGGTTCGTCTACATGTGTTCATGTAAGTGTGTATGAGACTGTTCCATTAAAACTCTCAGGTGACATACGAGTCCAAATTCAGGTGTCAAAGCTGCATTAGAAACTTTATTTGAAGTATAATTGATGCCAAATCATTTGCCCTGGGTTTGAAAATGAAACTGAGAATCGTAGTTCATGGTATATTTTGGATGTGCCAGGGGCTTCTGCACAGGAGCGTGGAGGTGAAGTGCTGGTGCGCAGTCCTGTTTCCTCTACATTTGGGGCTGGGTGAACTGCTGGTGTGTCATGGTTTGGGCTGGATTGGCCCAATCAGGTGGAACGACAGATGCTCTCTCTCTCTTGCTCTGCTTTGAAGGGAGGCAGGAGAGAGAGAGAAAAAGAGAGACTTAAGAGTTTAGAAGGAACTAAACTACTTTAATGAAATATTAATAATAAAATAATAAAAAGAAAATAATGAAATGTATACAAAACCGTATCAAGCTCCCAGGATGACATTCATGTCACCAGCAGGCACTGGGGAAGTCCCAGACTGGACTCAGCAACGGACGGGAACTGGACTCCGGATCTGGGTTCAGGATTGGGATCAAAGGCAGATGAACAGACAGAGTCCTCCTCGGACGCCGGCCATTGAAGAAAGAGGGCTGACCCTTTGATCCCTCCGCTTTTATACTGAGCATGAGGCAGATGGGATGGAATACCCTGTTGGTCAGTTTTGGGTCACCTCTCCTGTCCGCTTCTCCCCACAGGTGTGACCCCTCTATGCTTTTCCACTTCCGACCTTCCAACGGGGCAAGTAACAAAGTTGGCTGCCCTTGGGTGTTATAGCAATAAGGATAAGCAAGAGCCTCTCTGCATCCCATTCCCTGGCAGCAACTATAAACGTCGGTCTTACCACTCTGAGAGCGAACAGTTTTCTGCACACCATGCTGTTAATTTCAGCAGTTAGAGGAGGCCTAGCTAAAAAGTAAAGTTACTGAACAAAATTAGTCCCGTTTTACCTCAAACCAGGACATGGTGGGAAGAGGGGAACTGGCTTCTGGTGCCTAGGACTATGTGAAAGGAGGGGACTCCCTGAAGCTTGGCAAGAGCATGCAAAGTCCTTATTCTGCATTGTGACTGGCCAGGGACAGCCTGGATCTCTATATGAGATGTAGAAAAGTAATATTTGGCTGAAACTTGGTGCTAGAAGTGTTGTTTTGGACGGAGAATCCTAAAATTGTTACAGCTGGCTTCACGGAATAGCAAAATAGGCCTTTAGCCACATATCAAACATCAAGTATCTTTGCTTGCTCTGCCGTTATGTTTTAGGAGATTACTAAGTACCTCCGGAACAGGAACCTGGGATGTTGGTTGGCTTTCAGGCAGGACAAGTTTCTCACTAATTCTTCATGTGCTCTGCAGGAAGAATTAAGAAAACCTGTGTTTATTTCTGCCCTCTGATACTCACTTTCTCAATCAGAAAGTGCACTGATACTGCTAAATGCCGCTGCCTACTACCACCAGTCCTTCAAAATCCTATTTGGAGGGGCTTGTCTTTATTCTTCGCGTGTTTTACCCCATCCTATCTTACTGTACTTATGTTTTTACTAGGCTTTCCACAGTTGTTATTTGTAGGCATTTGTTGTTTAGTCCATGCTGATTTGCAAGATTCACATGCTAACTTTTGCCTTTTGCATTAGCTTCTGTTGGTTCTTGGTTTGATCTGAGTGTGGATCCCCTCAAGAGAAGTAAGAATATATAAGAAAGCCCACAAAGCTTCTAACAAGGGTTTGGTTTTTTATTTTTATGCAGAAGGACAAATTTCAGTTTGAATTTCTGGTGTGATCAGTGCCGTGTGGTCTCAGAATACAGGCGCTGAAGAACTGAACACATAAATGCATAAAATGGCTCAAATAATAGTCAAAAGGGAAGGGGAGGTGGCTAAAAGCACCACTTCAGAAACCATTACTCAGTGTGCTACCTTGACTGTACAGAGCAGAAGAAGGGGCAAACAGTGTACTAAGCAGATCTACCACAGAAAATGGGATTTAACTGGGTCCACTGTATAACTTTCTGGACATGAATGAGGTTCAACAAGAGCAAGTGTAGGGTCCTGCACCTGGGGAGGAAGAATGCTAGGCACCAATATAGGCTAGGGGTGGACCTGCTGGAAAGCAGTTCTGACGAGAAGGATCTGGGGGTCCTGGTAGATAGTCAATTATCCATGAGCCAGCAATGTGCCCTTGTCGCCAGGAAGGCCAAGGGAATCCTGGGCTGCATAGGGAAGAGTGTGGCCAGCAGGTCAAGGGAGGTCATTCTCCCCCTCTACTCGGCACTGGTGAGGCCACAACTGGAATCCTGTGTCCAGTTCTGGGCTCCCCAGCTCAAGCGGGACAGGGAACTCCTGGAGAGAGTCCAGCATAGGGCAACAAAGATGATTGGGGGATTGGAGCACCTCCCTTATGAGGAAAGGCTGAGAGAGCTGGGACTCTTTAGCCTGGAGAAGAGAAGGCTGAGGGGAGACCTTATTCTTGCTTATAAGGATCTAAAGGGTGGGTTGCAGGAGGGTGGAGCCAGACTCTTTTCAGTGGTTCCCAGTGACAGGACGAGGGGCAATGGGCACAAGTTGGAACATAGGAAGTTCCATTCAAACACAAGAAAAAACTTTTTTACAGTTAGGGTGCCAGAGCACTGGAACAGGCTTCCCAGGGAGGTTGTGGAATCCCCTTCTCTGGAGATTTTCAAGACCCACCTTGATGCAGTCCTGAGTAATGTGCTCTAGGTGAACCTGCTTTAGCAGGGGGGTTGGAATAGATGATCTCTAGAGGTCCCTTCCAACTCTGAAAGTTCTGTGATTCCATGGGCAGACTGAGAAATACAGCAGGTTGGGAACATGGTGGAGATAGACTGGCCCTAGATTGTCCCTGATTCATAAAAATTTCACTTTGGGTAAATGAAGGCAGTAATTCATAAGGGAAAAACCCAACAACCTCTAAACACTTTTTTGGTAAGAACAAGAAAGTCAATAAGCAGTGTATCATGGAGAGGTACTCATTTGTTTTGTATTTTTAGGCATTTCTGTAACTCAGAGAGGTTAGCTCAACAAACTCTTAGTTATTGAACATAATTTCAAATGTAGTTTTCCCTTTGTCACTTAGAGTAATGTTAATTGTCCATAACTGTCCTCTTTCCATGCAGTGGAAAAGTAACCTAAGAGAATACAGCAGAGAGTGGTTATTTCCAAATAGATGATTAAACCATTCCACTAGAAAATCAAATTAGATTGGAATGACATGCAGCTTTGGAAATACTAATAGTTTGGTGAATTGTATGTGAGGACCCTCACACAAGGGTGTAGTAGGAATTGCAGGATCTAGGTGCAGAAGTACCGACTTCATAGAAGAGAAATAATGTAGTTGAGGAGGCTCTCAGGCCTGGTGGATGATGTAAAGCAAAGAGTCCTTGACTAGAATGTAACAGAGTGAACTAAAACCAGAATGAATTTACATTTTGACAGGTGACAAGATAACTTTCCAGCGATGCCAACCTAACTATACAAAGTTAAAATGATGGACAGACCCCTGTTTGGTTGGTTTTGGGTTTTTCCCCATTAAGTCAAGACAACTGCTAATATGCTTAATATAAGGTACTTGCTAAGTGCTTTCCTAGATTAGGACCAGGGATCCCACCCAGCATTTTGCAGAACTGATCCCCCATATAGTCTGTGAAAAATGCAGTATCAGTTCACTAGTGGTTTTTTTAATTATTATTTTTAGTGCTATCATGATAATAGAATTTTATTGCATGAATGTTGATGTATCATCTCAGTGCTTAATAATAGAATATGAAGATTCCATAGTCCACATTTGCATTGACATTAGTACTTTAGCGTAAAACTTAAATCCTCTCTCTTGTGCTTATGTTTCTAGTTCCTGCAGATTTCTAAGGGAAATGTTGAACAACTTGTTTGGAAAAATCCATTATAATACAGTGTTTCTGAACAGTGCTTTCTAAATAATCCATACAATTTCACAAATTCTTCAAACCTCACAGACGTTCTGGTAACATCTTTGAATTACTTGAGCTTGGAGATGAGTGGGTGTGCTCAACAGAGAGGAGGAAGCTGTGAAAAAAACCCTGCTATGTGGAATATAGATAGTTTGTTAAATGACTTGTCTGATTTTCTTGTAGTTTGCACTGAATAGACTATGCCACTTCTGCACTTAGGTGCAGGGGTTTTTTTTAGGTTTTATCCATTAAAACTGAATGATTACTACAACACTATGGTCCAATATGACTGAAAAATCAGGTAGGCTGAAAGTTGATGAAAAATTAATTCAGAATATTAAAACCAGCCTTTCTTGCTCCTCTGGTATTTGTGAAGGTGGTATCAGGGTATTTCATAGAGGCGGTGGCAGGCTGGACTGAGAGTGTCACTGCCCTGTTTGGTGTCTGAGAAAAGAGGCAGGGTTGAGAGAGATGAATAACTGCACACTTTCCAGTGGTGCCAACCTTCCTACACAAAGTTAAAATGGTGGTTGGTTTTTTTCCCACTGAATGAAGACAACTGCTCACGTGCTTAAAATAAGGTACTTGCTAAGTGCTTTGCTGGGTTAGGCAGAAAAAGCTCATGCAGCATCACCTGCAAATGCATATTTTGTTATAGCACAAGTTAATGTATAAAGTTCTGGCTTGATGAAGTCCTGGGGTACTGATGTGGGGTGGGTCCATACCATCTTCACAGAAGGTGGTGAGGCATTTCCATTGCTAAGGCAGCCTGATTAAAATGTTTTCATGAGTGTGGTTAATTTGGTCATTCCAACTTTGCCATGAAAAACAATAGCAAGGATTATATTATATTTGCTGTAGTAGTTGCCTATGTTATATTTGCTGTAGTATTTTCTATACAAAATCTGCCTGAAAAATGAAGCAATCCTTATCTGTAATCAGTATGGTACATTCAAGGCTCCTTTTGGTAGCAGTGCACTTTTGATCAATTAACTGTGTCTGAAAGCAGTCTATAATAGATTAGTCCACTTTTCTATCCATAATTTTTCCAGAATAATGCCAATATATCCCTTATTGACAAAAAATAACAAGGGGGGGGGGGGAACGACAAAAGAAAGCAAAACAATCCAAGAAATAAAAACTGGAGTAAGTAGATGCTGTGGCTGACATCCCCTTCAGCTTTATGCCGCTGCCAAGGAATCCTCCCACCTGGCCTATCTTGTGTTGGACTGAAGGCAATGAGATGCAAACTCAAGCATGTGAAATGGAGTTTCACACATCTGATATAGTCAGTTAACGTGATTCTTAGTTTTCCACTGTTTTGGTAATGTGAGAGTTTTGAGGCAGGAGAAGAAGGGCATTTTTTCCTGATTATTTATTTCCTTCTAATATACAGATAATTTATTTTGTAATTTTCTGTGAGAGCCAGTTACTTCAGAGTTACTGGCTGAAACAGAGACAAAAATTTCATGATGTTTCTGGAATTAGCATATGCCCTTCTGATAGGCTGGCAAAACTAAATTGCATAAACCTTCTTTAATAAATATTTTTATTCCTAGGAATGCAGTTATGAAAAATAAACTTAATTCGAAATATATGAGCTGTCAAAAATTGAAATTCATAAGCTTATGAATACCCCTAGGTGGCACTACATGCTTTTTTTATTCAAAAGTAATCAAATACTTTATATGTAAATAAAAGCAAAATGATATCTTAATACACATGATGATCTCTAAAATGTCAATTGTATAATAGATTCCATATTTTCTCTAATAAAGGTGGCCAACAAGATTTTTTATAAATCATGGAATAAAACCGTTCCGTGTGAGGATTGCCTGATACTATACTAGAGTTTATTTAGAACTTTGTTGTGAAAAGTATGTACCAGGACTTGAATACAGATTTTTCTTTAAAATAGTATAAGCATTTCACTAAAATATGTTTGCATTTTCCATTTAGATTTTAACGTGTTTTAAAACTTCCATGGTAAAGCCATGCCAACAGTGAGAGAAGGGACAAACAGGAGTGGAGTGGGTCTGAGTGGTTGACCTGTTTGATAAGAGTACAGCGTCTTACAATAAAATTCAGATATAATGAATTAAAAACATTATAAACAAATAGTGTTTTTTCTACATCAGGTGACAACTGTGTGTCTCAAAATACTGAGTTAACACATTCAGCAAGATTTGAAGAAATGTAGACTTTTTAAAGATAGATAACAGGAGTTAGGTAAGACAAGATTAGTCATACTATATTAAAATCAATAGGAAATTGGCAAACTGTTAAACTATTAATATAGAATAAATTACCCCAATTTTGTTTTTATTTGCTTATGTTTTTCTTTATATCCATATTTAGGCTTTTTAATGGAATTAGCATGTCGTGTGTGGCTTAATCCTTTCCGGTGACCAGTTAGAGTTGCAGGATGTTAATTACTATGTTCTTCTTTTTCATCTGTTGACCACTTTTAGTGAGGAACTGTCCTAAAGTACAAAATCTGGACAGGACTGCCGCGTGGGTTTCTGTGGAGACAGATGACCCCCACAAGCCTGCATCAGCTTTTCATGCAGTGCAAACAGGGGGCCGTGCGGCACCGGGGCAGGGCTGTGTGAGTACCCAAGCCGGCTTCTTACACACATCCTTGTGGCATAGGGTCTAGTGTCAAAAGAGTCTGTCAAGGGAGCAGAGGAGCTACACCTGTTATTTCCTACCCTCTCCATTCCCCACAACCAGTGAGAAATGCCCTTGCAGGCTGGTGCAGCCGTCTTTCAAGTTTCTTACTGCCGGGAACAAAGATCTTGCTGGCCTTCGGAAAGCAGAGAGCAATAAACCCAACTACTGTGGTAAAATAACCTCGAAAAATCTCTGTAGGGGTATTTAGGTGCTAAGACTAGAATGTGAGTCTTTCCGTCTGTCTTTTAAATTCAGTGGAACAAAGAGACGCTTCCCGAGGACAGTTTCCATCCTGCAGTTTTCCTGCTCTAGCAGCACTGGAGGATTTTTCCATTGAGGGTGCCCAGCTGGCTCCTTTAGTGAGAAAGGCAGGAGGCTTAGGGTTGGTCTGCAGGTGCGGTAGGAGAAGAGAAACAGATGAGAAAAGTAATCTCTGCTTCTTTCTCTTGGCTTTTCATACAGAGGTGTCCTCCATATGAATTGCCGTTATCACCGTGCTCCAATTGGTCAATGATATATACAGGTATAGGTCTATATTTACCTGTAGGCTTCTCAGTATGATCACAAATGTCAACTATATTAGTAAGTTTCAAAAGGTAAAGCATGACAGCTGAGCTGCTAGTGATACCAAAGAGGAATCTCTGTGATAGCATTTCTTAGCAGTCATCAGTAGTGGTGACACCTGGGCCGTTGCTGAAGTAGCAGTGGGGAAGTTGGCTTCAGTGCTGTTGGCGTGGGGATAATAATTTCTGTGACATCTGGTGTAGAAGAATTGGAGTAAGCAGTGCTGAAAAACACAAAAAACCTTTAACTGTGTCCTAAAATGGTCAATATTAGCCACAAGGCACTTTTACAACTAATGCAGTGTTTCAAAACAGTGTATGTGGGACCTTTGTCACACCAAATGCAGTAATGGAAAAATAAGTCTGAAAGCTGAAGTGACTGGGGAAAAAAATAACAAGAGGCACCCAAAAGCCTTAAAAGGAAATAGGCTATGTTTTGGAGAAGAACAAAATGTTCAGACATCCTGGGTGTTCATTTTATGCATTAAGCTGCATGGTATTTTTTCTGAATCCCTAATTAGCCAGGTCTAGGTGATGTTACAAGTTGCTTAGCAGGGCAGGTTTTGTACCTTTTTTAAAGTTGATGTAAAATAAGTAATAATGATAATAATAGGAATGGAAAGGAAACTTTGTAATGGGGTTGTGCATGTTCTCTGTGCTGGTTTTCAGTGCTTGGTGATTTGGGCTATAGTTTAACTCTGTATTTCTGTACACAAATTTAACAGACAGTGATGTCCCTTTCCTCTCAGTTTCCTGCTAGTGTTTAATTCCATAGCACGTATAAAACAGTATCAATGTATTTTCTCTTAGGTTATCAGGTGAAGATACAAGAGTTGTAAATACTCATAGGACAGTAGTCTTCAGTTGGTTAGATAAGATCTAGTCTCCATCTGAATCCTACGTAAACTGCAAAAGATGCAAAATCTACTAATTTTTCTGCAGCTTGCTTTTCAGAAAAGAGCATGTTCACCAGCATGGCCAATTTTACTGCTACAGATAAAATAAATGCAAGAACATTTAATACAGGCTGGTGTAATATTACTGTTTGTTGATAACAAAGAGACGTGCATGTTCTCATTGCCAGGAGTACAGACACACAAATAAAACTTGAACTTACATTTATTTTGATGTAGAAGATACATGAGGAAATGTTAATGGATCCTTTTGCTATTTCGAGCATAAAAACAAAATATGAGACATCTGATAAAACAGAATTATACTTGAACTGAAATCCATATGAACCACAGCACTTATGTTTCTACTGTCTTTACCACACAGTTGTCTCTCCCTCTTGGCTGTCTGTTGGATTCATGCCTCCCAAATCCTTTCTCCTCTTACGGTTGGGACATACTAACTACCATTTCATTTAGCCACAAAAGAACAGTGAAAATTAACTGAAATGCTGGATCCACTGAAGGCAATACCAAACTCCTACCGAATTCTGCGAGACAAAGATTTCTCTAGGAAACCTTAAGGTATATACATCCTCCAAAGTAGCTCTGTACATTCTTAAGTAAAGAGCTTTTTGAAAGTAAAGAAGGAACAGGGCAAGTGGAAAAGAATTGTGTGTTGAGTGTGGCATTGGTTGATGCTGCGTTTCTACACAGAAACGATGCTTTTGGAAGTGAAGAACTGTTGAGGAGAGTGTGGCTGAGGTAGAAGATGGGGTTTTGGTTGCTTAAGAGCTTCAGGCATGTATCAAAAGCTCAGTGTTACTTCTGCATACATCACTGTCATATGTTACCTGTATATATTTATGTATGCATGTATATTTACACACACGTATACAGATGATATCACATATATGTTAGTACATTATATCCAGCATCAGAAAACAAATTGTACACTGTTTTCCCATTTTAACAGTTGTACTTGAATGAAGAGAAAAGATCTAACAGTGCACTAATGGAATAACATTCTGCTTGTAGCTGACAGGGAAATAGAGAGCAGATAATTGTTTTGTAATTGTACTCCTTCAGAAGGGAAGAATCAATAATCACTGAAGTGCAAAGGGAAGACAAATCAATTGAGAGGAAAACTAAAAAGTTTGAAAGGAAAATGTTGGAGAGATCTGATTGTGATTTAAAGAGAATTTAGTCTGCGATTACAAAACCTTTTCCATCTTTTGAAAATAATGATGTACTTCGTTAGTTGTTTTGTTTTGACTTTCAGAGCTAATGTTCACTTTCTTGTTACCACGATGCAATGAACTCCTTGCTTCTTGGGGAAAAAAAATAGTTTAATTAATTATTTAGGCTTTTTTTATATAAATAATATTTACCACTGTTTCTCCTCATGATAACTGTAAAGACACTGAGCGCTCTCACTCTCCATAATCTCAGGGGTGTAAAGGGGATGAATGTTACATGTGAGAAACATACAACCTCCTTGTGCCGGATGCATAAGAAAGGTTGTAGCAACCCCAGAGGGGTCCTCTGCCTGCTGTGCAGCTGCTCTTCATCCAGACAGCTGATAGGGAACCAGGGACGAGCCGTGGTGCCCGTGTCTCCTGCTTCTCAACAGTAATCCATTCTGCAGTTAGTATTGTAAAGACACGTGAGTGGACAGGATAAGGGGAGGTCTTGTGCAAAGCACAGTCTGAATATTTAACCTAAGGCATGTTAAAAAAGTAAGACAACCTCTTTATTTATTTTTAATGTGTTTATTCCAGAAACAGAAGTCAGATGGTAGCTGGTCAAACCGTAAAGGATTTCCCAGAATGATTGTGACTGTGGGTTGCGTTTTTTTTTTTTTTTTCCCCTTCTTCTATTTAGCAGTGAAAATTACGACATTTTAATGTCCAGAAAATGTGTGCGTGACCCAGGAATGACTACTATTTGTTCTGGGCATCAAACAGGGAAGAAAAAAGTGTATTTGGCAGGTTGATTTATAAAAAATGGCAGTTGTTTATTGCTGCTTCTGGGGCTGGGAATATTAGAGCAAGTTCCAGGCAGATGAACTAGCCAAGTGACAGGGTCATTTAGGCAGGTGATAAATTGTCCAGAGTAATTTCCAAATTGTACTTCAGGGAATACTGCCTGGTAGAGAATTGAGTAAGTGCTACTCCACATTCAGCAGTCTTTCAGAAAACTCCCTGCAGCCTGTTTTCATTGCTTATGGCCTGTCTCTGCAGGGCAAGGACTGGGTAGGCAAATAGTTTTCACAGCTCTATAAAACCAACGCTTCTCCTTCCTTCTCTCCTGCCCTTTTCCCTTCCTGGAGTGATGCTACACACACACACACCCCCCACAGGCACACAAGAGTTATGCAGCTGGAAAAGCATTTGGAGATAAAACAATATCTGGCTTGTGGGATGGGGTTGCTTGGAAGCTCCTCATATTTTATTTTCACCACTTCCTTAGGAATAAGAGAGGCTGGTAAATAAGAGGCTCTGCCACCATGCCCACACAAATGCTTCAGCGCAGCCTGACTGTCTGTGTAAAGGGCTCAGCTTACACGCCTGATCATGGCATGCGGGCAAACCCAGTCAACTGGAAAAAAATGACAAAACCTGAATGTTCTGGTGTTATTAGCATATTAGATGACGTCAGAAGAGGTGGATGGGGAAGGGGCAGCCCGCAGCCCTGATGGCGGTGGGCTGGTGCTCCTCCCAGCACTCACCACCTTGTTGATTTGGGACACGCTTCAGTACTGCTAGTTTTTCCATCCTTGTTGACCACGTGTGAGACGCTGTCACTCAGTGCTCCTGATGGCGCTACCTGAACAGTGTGCGATCTTACTGAGCCCATTTCCACGCATGCTGAGTTGGCTTTTGCGTGTACTGCTTACAATTGCTCTCCTCCCTCCTGCTACATCTGCATTTTTTATCGTTCTCTTCCTGGGCTATTAGCTGTACCATGTGCAAACTAGGCCTTTTGAAACACTCCAAGCACCTAGTGCTTAGCTGGTGCTGCCAAACTCAATGACAGAAATAACTCTCCATTTCACTGTCACTCTGCACTTGCGTAAATACTGTTCTTGCTATTCGGTCTCCGTCACAGCACCATCCCAAAGATGCAAACTGCAGCACTGAGAGCACACAAGATAAACATTTCCAGGATTTGGCCTTCTGGAAACAAAGAATTCCTGTAATTTAGGACTAAGTTAGTAAAAGTAGGATAATTGAAATACCATTGCAAACTTACTTACAAGCTCTTCTAATTTTATTGTAGGCCTAACAGTATTGCTTTTCTCTCTATGTCCCAGTTCCTGGAGTTGTGCTATTTTGTAAACATCTCAGATTTATTAGTTTTCTTTTTTTTATAGCTATTTTTAGCCTCCCACCGATTTCTGAGGGAAGTTTGATAGCCACACAAGTATGAACAATCCAAAGCATATTTTTAAATTAATCTCAAGTTTTATGGGTTCACCTAAATGGCAATTATATTGACTTGGAGTTGGCAATATTGTGATAGTTGAAATACTAACCTTTTAATGGAAGCCATTGGATACAATCACTCTGAAAAAGGATGGACAGAGTTACTTGCTCTAAATTGGAGAACCTGTGCTGTATGTTTTTTGGATGTAATGTTCGTGTTCTCTGTGGGAGTGAATGAAAAAAATGAAAAACAAAAGAAGATATGGCACAGAGACAGTGTACAGAAAAATCAGAACATTTGGAATGGATGAACTGAAACTGTACCACAGAGATGCTCTGGGGAACAAGAATAAGAGAAAGGACAGAAATCAGAGGGAAATACTGTTCTACTTACTGAAAGTAAATCCTTTTCCTCCAGATGTTTAGTAACAGAAGAGCCTGCCTTTAAAAATACAGGTGAGTCAAAATCTCCACACCAATTTGGAATTGCTTATAATCCACAAAGAAAAAGTAAGGATACTCTTCTTTAAAAAAAATTATGATACTGCTTTAGCACTTTTTCATTTTAAATATGAGCTATTTCACCAGAAAAAAGCCAAGATCAAGGGGATTCTGTATCCTCCCCCCACCAGGCAGAAGGCAGTAGCTTAAAGGAAAGGAGTGAATGGAGGCAAGTCCACACTCGGGGCAGCAAGCAAACCCCCTCCTTGTCCACCCCACCTTCCCAAGTGTCTCTGTACAACAGGTATGAGGCCCTGGATGTGGAAGGCCAGTCAATGGATGATGATGTGGATGATGGTCCATCTTCACCAGAGTTGTTGCCAACGTCAGAAAGACCTACCCCCTGCAACATGACCACCTCCACAAGGAATAAAAGATGGGTTATAGTTGTAGGCGACTCCCTTCTGAAGGGAGCAGAGAGTCCAATATGCCAGACAGACCCTCCTCTTAGGGACGACTGCTGCCTCCGTGGGGTCTGGGTTAAGGACATCACTAGGAAACTTCCCAGCTTGGTACCGCCCTCAGACTACTGCCCATTACTGCTCTACCATGTGGGTGGCAATGAAGTCACAACGTGTAGTCCAAGGGGGATCAAAAGAGACTTCAGGGCCTTGGGACAGCCGCTAGGGGAATCTGGAACACAGGTTATTATTTACTTTCTGTTTCCATTTGTGGGCAGTGACAGTGGAAGAAACAGATGGGCCCAGTCTGTTAATACATGGCTCCATGGCTGGTGTCACTGCCACAATTTTGGGGTTTTTGGTAACGGGATGACCTACAAGTCACCAGGCTTGATGGCACTGGAAGGAATTCACCGTTCTCAAAGGGGGAAGAGAGTCTTTGCTCACAAGCTAGCAGGGCTCGTTGACAGAGCTTTAAACTAGACTTGAAGGGGGAGGGGCATAATGTCAGGCTTTCCTGTGACAAGATGTGGGATGACATGCCAAAGTTAGAGGGGCAGGGTGCTAGTGAGGACCCTCAGCCTATTGCTCTGAGATGTGCTGGCTACACTGCAGCACACTTGAAGTCCTACAGAGATGAGCCAGGGGCTCCTGAGGTAGTAGGAGCCAAAAGGGAAACACCAGTGAAATATCTCAAAGTGATTAAGGGGTGTTCCTCTAGGAAGGTGACATGGCTGACAGTCCAGCTGAAGTGCCTCTACACCAATGCATGCAGCATGGGCAACAAACGTCAGGAGCTGGAAGCCACCATGCTGCTAGAAAGCTGTGACCTAGTTGCCATTACTGAAACTTGATGGGATGAATCCCATGACTGGAGTGCGGCTGTCAATGGCTACAGGCTGTTCAGAAGGGACAGGCTATGAAGAAGGATCAGAGGTGTTGCCCTCTACATCAAGAATGGATAGAGTGTGAAGAGCTGTCTCTGAAGAATAGCCACGAGCAGGCTGAAAGCTTATAGGTAAGAATTACAGACTGAGGAAAAAAAGGGAACCTTGTGGCTGGTGTCTACTACAGGCTGCCTGATCAAGGGGAGCCCATTGACAAAATCTTTTTACTCCAGCGACAGGATGCATCGCGTTCACAGGCTTTCATCCTGCCGGGGGACTTCAACCACCCTGACATCTGCTGGAAAAGTAGCACGGCAAGCTGCAGACAATCCAGGAGACTCCTGGCATGCATTGAGGATAACTTCTTAAGCCAGGTAATAGGCAGCCCTGCCCAGAGGGGTTGCGATACTGGACCTGTTGGTCACCAGCACATGTGAGCTAATCAATGATGTCAAGATTGGAGACAGCCTGGGCTGCAGTGATCATGCACTGGTGGAGTTCACAGTCCTGAGGGATATGGGTCAGGCCAAGAGTAAAGTCAGGATCCTGAATTTTAGGAAAGGAGACTTCAAGGAGTTAGTCAATAGGACCCCCTGAGAAACTGTCCTCAGGGACAAGGGAGCAGAACAGAGCTGGCAGATCTTTAAGCACGTTTTCCATAGAGCACAAGAGCTCTCTATCCCCAGGTGTAAAAAATGAGGAAAGGCAGGCAGGAGACTGACATGGCTGAGTTGAGACCTGCTGGTCAAAGTACAGGGCAAGAAGGAAACACACAGGCAGTGGAAGCAGGGACAGGTATCCTGGGAAGAGTATTGGGACGCTGCCCAGTTGTGTGGGGAAGGGGTCAGGAAGGCCAAAGTGCAGCTGGAGCTGAACTTGGCAAGGGATGCAAAGAATAATAAGAAGGGCTTCTGCAGGTATGTCAGTCAGAAAAGGAAGATCGAAGAAAGCGTACAGTCCCTGATGAGCAAGACTGGTGGCAAACTGGTGACAATGGATGAGGAGCAGTCTGAGGTACTCAACAACTTTTTTGTCTCAGTCTTCACTGGCAATCTCTCTTCCCACACCTCTCAAGTGGATGGACCGCAGGGCAGGGACTGGGGGAGAAAAGTCCCTCCCACTGTAAGGGAAGATCAGGTTCCTGACCACCTGAGGAACCTGAACATACAGAAGTCTATGGGATCTGACGAGATGCATCCCAGAGTCCTGAGGAAATTGGCTGATGTGGTTGCCAAGCCACTCTCCATAAGATTTGAGAAGTCATGGCAGTCAGGTGAAGGCCCTGGGGACTGGAAAAAGGGAAACATTGCACCCATTTGTAAAAAGGGTAGAAAGGAGCGCCCTGGGAACTACTGACCTGTCAGCCTCACCTCTGTTCCTGGGAAGATCATGGCACAGATCCTCCTAGAAGCTATACTAAGGCAGATGGAGAACAGGGAGAGGATTTGAGACAGCCACCATGGTTTCACCAAGGGAAAATCCTGCCTGACCAACCTACTGGCCTTCTACAGTGGAGAGACTACATCAGTGGACAAGGGAAAAGCTATGGATGTCATCTAGCTGGACTTCGGGAAGGCCTTTGACACAGTCCCCCACAACATCCTTCTCTCTAAATTGGGGAGATATGGATTTGATGGGTGGACTGTTCAGTGGATGAAGAACTGGCCACAGGGTAGTGGTCAACGGCTCGATGTCCCGATGGAGATCAGTAACAAGTCGTGTCCTCAGGGGTCCGAACTGGGACCGGTACTGTTCAAAATCTTCATCAGTGACATAGACAGTGGGATCGAGTGCACCCTCAGCAAGTTTGCAGATGACACCAAGCTGAGTCATGTGGTTGACACGCCTGAGGGATGGGATGCCATCCAGAGGGACCTGGACAAGCTCAAGAAATGGGGCCCCTGCAAACCTCATGAGGTTCAACAAGGGCAAGTGCAAGGTCCTGCACCTGGGTTGGAGCAACCCCTGGTATCAATTCAGGTTGGGGGATGAAGGGAATGAGAGCAGTCCCCTTAAGAAGGACTTGGGCATGTTGTTTGATGAGAAGCTGGGTTCACGGCCCAGAAGGCCAACCGTATGCTTGGCTGCATCAAAAGAAGTGTGACCAGCATGTCAAGGGAGACGATTCTGCCCCTTTACTGTGCTCTTGTGATGTACCACCTGGAGTATGCATTCAAATCGGGAGCCCTCAGCACAGGAAGGGCATGGACGTGTTGGAGCAGGGCCAGAGGAGGGCCACAAAAATGATCAGAGGGCTGGAACACCTCTCCTATGAGGACAGGCTGAAAGAGCTGGGATTGTTCAGCCTGGAGGAGAGAAGGCTCTGGCGACACCTTGTTGCAGCCTTTCAATACTTAAAGGGGACTTATAAGAGAGATGGGGACAAACTTTTTATCAAGGCCTGTTGTGATAGGACAAGGGGTAGTGTCTTTAAACTAAAAGAGAGTAGATTTGGACTAGATATAAGGAAGAAATTTTTTACAATTATGGGTGGTGAAACACTGGAACAGGTTGCCCAGAGAAGTGGTAGATGTCCTATCCCTGGAGACATTCAGGTTGGAGGGAGGTTCTGACCAACCTGATCTAGTTGAAGATGTCCCTGCTTATTGCAGGGGCGGTGTTGGGCTAGATGACCTTTAGAGGTCCCTTCCAACCCAAACTATTCTATGATTCTGTTCTATCAAAGCAGAAAAGAAAAATATCGAGATGTTAGAGCTCTACGAAATAAGGGCTAGACAGAAACAGGCTGATGGAGAAGGAAAGCAGCAGATTTCAACCTGTATTGTAGAGGAATGGACTCAAACAAGAAGAAGAAAAATCTCCATCTTTTAACAGCAATGTAAAGGGAATAGAAGATAATACTGGTAAATATCCCAAAGGAAATGTCCCAAAGTTTTCCTTCTGTTCAAGGAAGAACTAAAAAATGCAGAGGTACGTGGGATAAATCAAAGAAGAAGAGCATTTCTTCTTCAAGTCCTTAGCCTCAAGTTTTGCTTCACTATGTGTCCTCTTCATTGGCTGCCAATCATTTGGCTGTCATATATGAGTTATGTTGTTGCTCAATACCCAATTTGATTCCAGCTGGATTGTGTAATCTGTCTTATTCCATTATTCATATGGTGAACTACAGCTAGGCATTGTGTTTAACAAGGTACCAGTTTAAAAAAAAATAAATTACTAAATATAAAGTGTTCTTGGAGAGACTATATAATAGTAAGTACTGTGAGAGGTACCATGGTTTTGCGCATTAGGGTTGCTATGCACTAACAGGTTTCTTTTTCAAAACACCTTAATGTAGTAAAATAACAATGTTAAAAAAGAACAAATGAATTAATTAGTTAATATTAATTTATTTGCCTAAAAGGTAATGGGAAAAAATCAGTCCAGGCACAATGTCCCCTCATCAGCTGTTCATCGTTATACCTGATAACATTAAAACACAAAGTCTAAATTGATCATATATTGAATCCTGAAAAGTCTTACCCCTCAGAAGCAAGTGTTATTTTAAATAATATTTTGGAAATAGGCAAAAGTCGCAGAACCCAAATCAGACCTTAAAAGAACGTTTCTTTATTCTTACTGTAGTTACTTTTTTCTGATATTACCTGTATGCCTTTTTTGTCTGTCATTTTTCAGTCTCTCACTTTTTCGTGGACTATCCTTAGAGATCTGTAGAGATTTCAGTATTTAGAACTGTGTGCAAATTATGTTTGTGGATATGCAAGCATACCCTCACTTTTCATAACAATAATAGTCATGTATTTACCAAATATTGAATACAGTTACAAAAATAGAATAATTTAGCATCTGAAATTTCTGCTCAAAGTAGTGTTACTTGCTAAACCAATTATTTTACAAGAGAGAGTATTTTATGCAAATCTCCAAAGCAATTTCTTTAAACTGGTAATATTTTTCTGACTACATGAAGATTTATCAAACAACTGAATTCTTAATTTCTACTGGCACTTTTTCAGGAAAAGTATTAAGACTACGATTCTGGTGCGTTCTTTCTACCTGCCCAGGCATTGGTTCTTTTTTGGTATTTAACTTTTAAAACCCCAAAAGAGGTCCTCTGTGTAATTTTGAGTGATAGGAAGATTTTAACTGTAGAATTCATTTGCAGTTCCCACAAAAAAAACTTCTCTATAATGCAGTTCAATTAGCCATATAATTTTAAAAATCATTTGTCAAAATTGTCAAACATTGACTTAGACGCCAAATCATTGATATGTTATTAGCACAATAATTTATTCTATATATACTTTTAGATGTTATTTCTTTGATTTTTGTGTGTGTGATTATGATATATGAGTGATTTTATCGTATTTGCTGTTACCAAGATTTTCAAAAGAGTAAATGGATTTTCTATGTTTTGGGCTTTAAGCATCCAGCTGATTAAGACTTCTGACTTTCACACAGTACTGTGCACTAATCATCTGCCTTGACTTGTACTGACAGTCTTGGCTTTTTTTACTAAGGGTTGGCCTATGAACTCTTCTTTTAGATTACTATAAAAAGTAAAATTTTGATTCTAATACAGTATGCAATTTTACATATTTTATCCACAGCTTCTATGTAATCTTAACATCTCAAATATATAAACATTAAAAGGTAACAATTATGCCTCATAAAAAATCATTTTGGGGCTTTTAAAAATGAAGGTATCACATGCTATTGGGGCTTTTAAAAATGAAGGTATCACATGCTATTAAAATAAAGCATTGTGAATCAATTTGGTCTCAGAACTTTTATTCCACAGGAAACTTAGCATAATGACTTTCATTTTCAATTCCTTGCCCATTATTTCCATGTTGGAAGATTAACCTCAACAGCTTCAGTAAGACACCAACTTAAATTCCTCAGGAGAAATATTCCTCATGATTTCAGTTGTTTGCTATTAGATCGTTATGTTGCTGTGTTATAATTAGGACAGTTACTTTGAAGCTCAGAGATGCAGCAGTGTGACTTTGGGGGGTGGGCATCATGTAAAAAGAACTGGTGATTTAATAATGTTAATGAACCATCCCCTTAAGTCTCAAACTGATTCTTTGGGGGGGTTAGGATGATGTAAGAGAAAACTCTCTTCTCTTTTATTAACACACTTTAATTTACTTCCCAAGCCTGGTTCTGGCTGAGACAAGAGAAGCTTTGTGAAGTATTTGCAGCCTGTCATGACATACAGATCTACTGAAAAGAAAAATCACTGAGAGTATTGTTTTACAGAAACAATAGTTTCAGATACAATTTTTGTAAACATGCAAACTTTCAGGTTTATTCATAAACTAATCTTATAGTGCTTTCCATACTATCAGAAAGTGTCTGGTTTCATTTCATATTCACAGAATTTGGAAGTTAAAACATGAGTACCTTAAAAAAAAAAAAAAATGACGTTTCAGAAAATACTGAGGTTGAAAGAGATTGGTTATGTGTCCCATTTGTACGATGTTGATTGTAAAAATATATTGTTCCAGGATATGCTGTTGCTTTCTATGTATTTGTAAATACTTCCTGCAGTGTATCCACTTTGTGTTTGTTCAGTTTTTTTTGAATTTCACTGTTGGATCGGGGAGTCTGGGAGTCCGGATCATGTCCCACTGGTTTTGATGGCAGGTGCTACCACGGCACTGTCCTGTTCCTCTCTTTTAAACACGTGGCTCAGAGGAAAAGACCTAGCGTGCTATCAATGGAGTGTGATTATCTCCAAAGTTACGCTTTAACAATGGAAATTAAAAGGGTTCAGGGTTTGTGAGACTTGCGTGATCAATAATGTCTTAAAAGAAATTTATCAAACATAACACTTTTTGTGAAGACTCTGGTGCTTCCTAAGGTTCTCCCTAAATTGTCTCAGCATTTTTGACACATTTTATGGTAGATTTCTTTATAAATATATGTCTGGTACTTATTGTTTTAGTTCACATCCATTAAGGATGAAGACTGCTTGTGTAAGTATATTAAAACTGGGGAACATAGGCTTCAGAAGTTGATGTCAATTCCTAAAAATACAGTCAGGTATCCAATTTTATGCCTTTATATTTGAAATGTTTTAAGCAGTGATATTTTTTAGGATTCACATTGCTTGCTCTGCTGCCCTTTTCAGCATTGTAGGAGTCTCTGCCTTGGCCTTTCTGCGGGCAGATGAGTGATGGTGAATAACTTACTTCTTTTTCTCTTCTTGCCGCCAGAGTACATCTGCATATTAATATGAGAAACAGTTCCTCTCATTCAGCTAGTAAGAAAAAATCATAAATAATATTTGGGGAGATTTAGAGACTGGCCATATCTTCAAGCTGCCTTCTTTGTAAGATACAAATACTTATAAAAGATACTAAATGAAGTGTTCCGTCCAGCTCAGCTCCACTCACAGAGGTCTCCGGCTTGAGTTCAGTGGTGCTGTCACTTGAGATACTTGGCCTGTCAAGAAGCTCGAGCTGAAGGTCAGACAATGCTGATGCTTGAAATAATGCTGAAATGTAAACAGAGATATACTTCAAGTTGACAAAACTCTCGGTCTCTGTGCTTATCTATAGTTCAAGTATTTTTTGCCATATGGTCACTCTCAGTTTCATACTATAACTTAAGGAGAAGAGCTTCAACTAAATTTTGTCACAGAGGCAGGCTGTTAGTATTGCATGTTTGTGTCTTCCTGACAGCTGTGAACTGGTTTTGTTTGCTTGTTCTTACTTTGCTTCAGTTAATGAAGAAAAAAGCTTAGACTAATAAGGTACTTTCTGTCATCAATATGTGATAAATTAGACCTTCACCTCTGTAAAAACACAGTGAAAATTAGCACTGTATTTTTTATTTCATGATCCTGAGGCTTGTCACTCTTGTCCCGTTTTCTTCATCGTAGAAGTGACTGCTCCTCTCTATTTAGATGTCAAGACAGATCACGCACATTAATCACAACAGGATGATAAAAACATACGTTTTGGCAGTGAAGTCATGCCCTCTGTGTGAGAGGTACTATATTAGTATGACATTGGCCAATTTACAGTAGAAAATATGTATTGCAGAATTTATATATAGTAAATAAATTTTGTTTCCTCGTTATATGTGACCTTTCTAAGGCTTGCCTAAATCTTCCTTCAGCAAAGTAGTTTTATTAATGCATTCAGGTTTAACCTGGACATAGCACACTGTCACATTTATATGTTGCTGTGCTGTTCCTTTTGCTCCACAGAAGCTAACTTCCATTTGTACATGCCTTGAATTGGAATAAATGCAACTTCTATTATAAAACCTAATGTCAGACTAACTCCATCTAGAAAATAACAATTTTTAAAGGTCACATGAAATAGGCCATTCTCAGCCCTTTTTTCTGGATATGTTTTAATAAGAATAGTTTGTTCTGTTTATTAAATCACTGGTGTTTTCCCTTCAGGGCTAACTAAACCAGAAGCACATCTTTGTGTTTGTCATCAACTTAAGGTCACAAATACAACTAGATTAAATAATGAGATATACCTGTCCCCACTACTGAATTATCAATGATGAATTATTTATCATAGAATTAAGCACACACATCAGGAGTCAGTGAAGGGTAAAATGTTACCCTAAGGGCATAGCCAGGCATTTCAGTCAATGCACGTTTGCATCTACTTCTGCAGATGTATTTCCAGTGTAGAGTGTGGTTACCTGCAACTCCCAGAGAAATTTGCTTTGGTGGGAGTTGGATCAGACCCATAGTATCCCAAGTGATATTTACAAAGAATGTCTTTTGAAATTGATTTATAGAATATGAAATGGCTAAACAAAAAGCCATGATTGCCTTTCGTTGTTATAAGGTAGACTTGAGAGGTGGATGCTCAAAAACAGGCATTGTGCTCTCCTCCCTCTTTTATATTATATTTCCTGGGGAGCTTTGTTACAACAATTATCTTAAAAGTGACCATTTAGCTCAGGTAGGAAAATTTGGATCCTGCGGTTTATAGTCTCTGTCTAGTTGGTGCTCTGAGGGATAAACCTAATAATTCTGCGCTGACCAGAGATTGAACCAAAAACCCCTTGTCATTTTTATAGCTGTTATTTTGCCCTGCAGTCGAGCCTGAAGTTCCATTGTTGTCCTTGGTACAGCTTTCAGCATGCTTTTCAGAGACTCCATGCACATGCGCAGCTCCTTCTGTCTCCCCACTGTGCCTATTTAATATTCCAGACTCCACACAGCTCGCTTGGTATGAGTATCATTTCATATTGACCAAGGCATGATGCAAATCCTAATTCAAAGACTAAACCCAAGCTAGATTTGTGATACTGAGCAACTTTATTACTTCTAAGGAGTGGAAGACAAGAGGTATCTGAATGAACTCGGTGATGTGAGATTTGAAAAAATTTTCTAGGAAGTCCTAAGACTTACTTTTTTTCTTCTTTTACTTTTTTTTAAAAATCAGAATTAAATTCTGATGATTTATATAAATCAATTTTTATATAAACTGAACCTAAAAATCAAACTAATCTAAAAATCACAACTGAACAATTATTACATGCCAATTATCAGAAGGCAGAAAAGGTAACCTATGCATTCCACAACAGCAGTTCAGCAGATTTTGTGTTCATGTGTTTAAACTATATATGCACTATTAACTTAATGTGACAGCCCTCGAATACTATTAAGCAAGTGGGTTGGTAAGACTGGATCAGTTTTTCTGTCCCAGGCTCAGAAATCAGAGTTAGCAGTATAAGCTCCGTTATAAATGTGAGGAAGGAATAGTCTGCTTCCTGTTTCACATGTGGGAATAAAAAGAGTAATTAATAAAGTGTGAGTAAGATAAAACATGTGAACTCTAACTTCTTCAGCAATTTCTTATTCTCTGTGAGCAATATTTTGCCAAAATATTAGAAACTGTTAATCTGTGGTTACTTTTCAGCCATTGTCAGAGGTGTTGCCAGGTCTTTAGGCAAAAATTTAAGGTTTCCAGGGTATTGAGAAAAGGTTATGAAAATAATATAGGAAGAAAGTATGAGTTCTCAGAAGTGAGTTAATAAACTAAATTTATTATTGAACATAATTTTGAAGTATATGGAAACTGTGAAAAATGACAGTGTTATAACCAACCCTCCCCCAAACAAACATGATGATAATAAAAAGTATCATGTGTAATTGAAATAAAACTGAGTAGCAAGCAAAATGGAGTGATATCTATTAAATCTTTCCTATTATGTGAAATAAAAATGTGGAAAGA
The DNA here is from genome assembly GCA_008921705.1 of Burhinus oedicnemus. Lineage (NCBI taxonomy): Eukaryota > Metazoa > Chordata > Aves > Charadriiformes > Burhinidae > Burhinus > Burhinus oedicnemus. The sequence goes on from VFFE01005869.1 coordinate 305,357, forward strand.
GTTAGTTCTCGAGGGGAATTTAATTTTTTCTCAGTTGCAGTAGTCTCATATCACTCTAGTAAACTTTTTGAAACGTGTTGTTCAAAATTTGCACTTCTTGCTCGTTAAGCTGAATATTTAGGTATGAAATTAGAACTGTAAATAAAGTGGCCAGATTTTCAAATGTGTTTTACAGCTGCAATTCCTGCTTATTTGCCTGGCATTTGTGGATGGCAAGTGTTTAATGATAACCAAGCTATTTATATTAACTACTTGAGTAATGGGTTTTGGAGCATAACTTCAGTTGCATGCAAGTGTTTGAATTATTTTTGTTAGGAATATTATCTTGATAAGACATCCATTCAAACAGAGAGATTTGACCACACATCTGTACTGCATAATCAAGGTAAATTGATTTGTGATCTTCCTATATTTCTTCCTATCCCACTGGAGGACCAGCCGATGGGCAAGCCACCATCTGCTGACATGAGTGGCGTTAGCTTTCTGTCCTCCAGTTCCCCTCTTAAGAAATTACTCTTCACACATCTCCTAGGAGTTTTAATAAGGTTTAGTTCATTAATACAGGAACTGTACTTTGTGATTGCAAAAAGAAAATGCTATAAAAATGTGACTGCTCTTGTTTCAATGTATCACAATCAGTTCCTGAATGGAAGAACATAAAATATCAAGCATGCAATATATGACTTCAGTCCACAGGGTAGTTTGGGTATTAGTTTTAAAAAAACAATGCATCTCCCCTTCCAAATGTAGATATGTCAATACAGTACCATGAACAAATATTATTATTCACTTACGATGTATGCTTTGGGTATTTAAAAGTTTTTTTCCAACCAAGCACACATTTCCATGATAAGTTCCTTTTAGGAGAAAAAAACCTCAGCTTTTATTTGCTGGTGAGAGAACATGCAGAGGTGTTTGAAAGGTTTTTATAACATTTTCTTAAGATTTTTCTTATGAAGTTACTTTCTTTAATACAGAGTTATCACAGTTACTAGAACAGGCTGCACAAATAGTGGACTATGTAAGCAGAAGATGAGCAATAAAAGTATGGTATGGTTGACGTGCTGATACAATGTTACCATGTTAAGCAATCCAGATGATAGCCAGAATGTTTGTGGATTTTCAATAATACTGACCCTGAATGCCAAGCTGCACAGGAGCTTTTTCTGGAATGAAATTTTTCAGAAATGAATGAAGGTTGCAGTGTTGTATACAAACTGTTGCAGTCATTTCCTTTGCTGTATTTGGTTTCACATGAAATTTTCAACATGTTATTGTTCATGCAGTGCGTGACTATTTCTGCAGAGGCACACTACTAATGAAGAGGCTTTGGAAAAAAAAAAAGTTACACAGTCGTACCACTGTGACAAGATAGAATACTCCTTGCAGAGCCCAAGCCCACCGGCAGACCTCTTTGATTCAGCAAGGCCCATTAGTTTGAACTCACTGCTCCAGCTGTTTGGTTTGAATTTTAGTCTCCCTTTGTAATATCTCTTTCTGTGTCCTGATTCTACTGGCTCGTTTGGGAAGCCTTACTGAGCTGTCACACAGCCTCATGGGGTAGGCAGGGAGCAATACATGCGTAAGAGCTACGAAGATCTCAAGGATGCTGAAATAAATACCTTGGCAAATCTGTCCACCCACATTTTTTTTTTGCAGTGCACATTACTCAATTATATAATTTTAAAATTTGAAATGAAAATGTACCAGCACAAAATGCTCTAAAATCTTGGAAATTCTATATCAAGATATGAGCTATGCAGACCATCTCCATAATCTGGATTGATGCCTAAAAATGGGCTCCATCCAAGTGAAAGAGCCATAGGATTATCATTTTTATGCAGCTATGATCACAGGATATGTGCACAATCTGTCATGGTGCCTAAGCCCGTAGTTGCAGAGGCAAAATAAGGATTCAGGAGCCTTGGGTATATGCAAGTGCTGGTTTTAGGACTCGGGGAGTTTTGGGGAACCAGATCTTCCCTTGTTTATCACATACACCTAGGTGCATGTTTTCAGAAAAGTTCTCTTTCTAAGTATAGATGAAGATGTTTGTGCTCATTTTGGCTCTGATTGTCATATTTGTGACCCATTTTTTAAAAAACATTCAGTATCCAATACAGTGAATTGTTCTGAAAATCTGGTCTCTTACAGTAAAGCCTAATGGGAAGCTTGAGGCAGTATGAAAACACTGTGGGTGGGAACTTCAATTTTTTCCAGCAATAGTATGATAACTTGCTTTTCTGGACCCACAGAAAATTCCTGAGGAAGTTGTGATCTCTGTGTAAAATATGCATTGTTTATGTCTGATGTTCTGCACTTTTTCAGACAAATATAAGGGAAATCCTGCTTTCTCTGACAAAACTACAACTTCTCGTAAGACCAGGAATTCATCTGCACTGTCGTACAGTAACCATGTGGATAAAGTGTAACCTGAATGATTATTAGTGTTCCAAAACAGTAGTAATCCTTGCTATTTTTTCCACTTCAAAATAAAATTATTTCAGTTCACACATCTACTCTCTCGGTTCCTATCATGCTACCAAATCTGCAGCTATTGAAGTAGCTGTAACGTAAACACATTTCTTAAGAAGACAAATATGTAATGATAACAGTTTTCTGTTTATTTCCATTTACAGTATCTCCTAAATATCAGTGCCATCTCCTCAATTTTGACAGGAGCTAGATGGTATTTGGATAAGACATAACATTTTGAATATTACAAGCATCTGTTTACAATGTCTATCAAACTGGGATTTGGAATATATATTGTCTTAAAATGCCATAGATTGAAAAGATGTTTTGCACATAAAGTTAATGTCTGAGGTATGTTTCTACTACGCAGGTTTTGTATTCTGGGACTGAAAACAAACACCATCATTTTCAGACAAGGACAAACTCCCACTAACAGAAAATGATGTTGAAAGACACCATAACACGCTCTTCATATTTGCACTTGCACTCATTTACAGTGGGGGTACTTAATCTCTGCTTTTAGTTTAGATATGTAAAAGTTAGGATACAAACATTCCCTCTTTCATATGTGAATTCTTGCATTTACAAATGCAAAATGTCATGTGCCACTATGCCTGTACACCTCTAGCAATTTGATGTTTTCAGCCCTAAACACTCTAATTTCTATGTCTTATCTGTACAATTAAATAATATTTTCTACTTAAAATTCCATGAAATACCAACCGGACATTCTTCATCTTGTAAATGGAACTCCTGCATAGTGATAATTACGCGTGTTAAAATGCAACATATTTATCCTGAGTTGACTGAATTGTGTAATAAGAATATGCCTGTATTTGTAATTGAGAAGTGCTTTAAAATCAATATAGCAGAAAAGTGCTAAATACAGTGTTTTTCTTCATACTATTTGGCAGCTGACTGCTGCTGTTCAGGCTAATTCTGTCCAACAACTTTTCCCGTGAGAAACCTGAAAATGTCTATGTTGTTTTTAAGAGTATACATGTGATTTGGCATGAGACACTTTTCAGATGCCAACATTCTTTGTCTAAGAATGAATATATTGAAATCCAAATGATTATATTAGTTTGATATAAACTTAGCTACTAGAGATATAGTAGCCACAGGATTCTCAGTATTTGTGGAAAACTGCTAATGATTAAGAGTGATGAACTACCTTTTTGTCATTTTGCTTGGTGAACTAGTATGTACAAATTGGATCAATAGTAGAGAAATGGAAGTCCAAAAATATATAAAAGTGTCTATATTGTTTCTTCACACAGATTTTGGTGCTTTTAAGAAAGTAAGGAATGTGAAAGTCAATCTTTTCTAAATGAGTCATTGAATTTGTATCTCCCACAACTTTTGTGAGTATCAAGTTCACAGATAAGTAATGGTCTCACTAGCTTTACCAGCTTTTTTAATTTGTGAGACTTGCTTTAATTGAAAGGATTTGCAGACTTTAAGAAAACACTTTAGTCGCTGACTTCTTATGCAAAATACGCCTTTTTCAGCAACTTATATAACACTGGTGAGCAGCCAAGAGTCAGGTGTGTCACCATAGCTCTCTGCCCAAATTAGCGTGCCCAAATTAATGGTCCTTGCTGAGAAATCTCAGCTTTTTTGTAAGTTCAGGATGATACTTCTGTGCCTCTAACCTGCCCAATAAGAATTAAATGGTTTGCATTTCTCATTTGCATCATGTACATCACCTGTAATTTTTGCTTACAGATTTTCCACATGACGTATGATCTGGCCAGTGCTGTGGTGAGAATCTTTAATCTGATTGGAATGATGTTGCTGCTGTGCCACTGGGATGGTTGTCTGCAGTTTTTAGTACCATTACTCCAGGATTTCCCACCAGATTGCTGGGTGTCCCTAAACGGTATGGTTGTAAGTATTGTTCATTTTTCATTGTGCTTTCTAAACATTTTTTTTTTTCTAAACAGTTAGCCTCAGACTTAAGTGTAAAATATATGCTTAGTAATACACTGCCCTGCAATTTATTCAAGGTTACTTTTGGGGTTTGTTGGCTGTCTTGCTAATGAATTAAAGTTGGGGTTGGGTTATTTTTTTGTAGCTCTCGTCATCAATAAAATGTTATTGACTCATTGTTAGTAAATGAGCCAGAAAATACTTTCAGTTTTAAGGTCATTTTAATTTATTAACCCTCATTCCCTCAAAAAAGCCGCCAAAAGAAATTTGGAAACACTCAGTTCACCACTGCTTTCAATTTAGGCTGTAGTTTCAGAATGCTCCCGAAGGTATATTACTGGTGTTTATTTAATCTAATGTTGTCCTTAGTTTGTTTTGTAAATAACTTCTGGGTCATCTCATGATCCCTTGACCAAGTTGTTCCCAACTTAATAGTCAACATAATTTTTTTCTGAGTAAAGAGAAATAGATTTACTTCTATGATACTTTTGTGTATGTGAACAGACTGTTCAAGGATGGAAGGTGGCTATGCCTTATTTATAAGGACGGGTAATGATGTTCTGCTTGCTTGACATGTGCCGTAAAGATCAATGGCTGTGAAAAATTAAGTCGTTTTTATCAAGTCAGATAATGAGGTAACACATGGAACACTTTCATAGGAAATACACTGAAAAAGTTGTTGAAAGGTGCCTATACTGAAAAGAAAAAGCCCCAAGCATCTCTCTCAGTGGCCATCTGGAAACATGTGTCTCTCCAGTTTTCACCATTTTAGAATCCATAAAACAGCACCTTTAGTGTAGATGGGCATCGTGCTTAGTCCCACGTATTTCTGTTGCAGAAACATGACAGTATTTCTTCCTTTAGGAATGTGATACTGCACATTACTGTGGGAGCTCGTTGACTAAGGTTGTCAGTCATACAGACAAGTATTTGCACTCATCAAACAACATCTTTAATGATAAGCAGCATGTTTGCTGACACCTCATTGTGCAGCTTTCCTAAAAAAACATAGTGGCGTATCTTCAAATATAGGATTGCTACAATGAAAGTAGGTCACCAGGATGCTGACTGGCATGTCTTTGCATTCTGCTGCATTCTGGGTTCTGCTTTGTAACATCTTCCATTCACATTTACAAAGGGTAAATTTTCTACCAGCTTGTTAAAGATCTGGATGAAAACCACGCTAGCAAGTGAAAAGAAGCCTCAGATTACATTTAATTGAAGTATTTAACATTTAAAGAACACTGAACTATGAAATTATCTCTCCTCCACAAGAAGAGCTGCTAAGAAGAATCTTAGTAATCTAAGAAGGCTATGCACACTTTGCACATGCTCAGGGGAGACCTTTCTTCCTGCCTGCCCACACTCCGTTTTTTTATGGACACAATACCCTCTTCTGGCTGCGTACTCTTGGAAAGACCCTTTTTGAAAGTTGCACCTTTTTTTTTTTTTGGTCTGGCAACTTAATCTGTTGCTGTCAAATGAACTTTGTGGGGAGATCTGAAAATTGAGCAAGAGAAAGGGTTGTGGACTGCCAGCCTGGAATCACAAGCATATCTAAAGCCAATGTTGGGGGAAAGAACTAGACCTTTCTTCTGACCCCATCGTGATGTTATGAGACATTTCCTAATTGCTTTCCAGGCTCTGGAAGTGAATTCTTTAGCACTGATTACAGACAGAGAAGCAATTATGGAATATTGGTCCTCTGAAATGATAGAGGGAATAGAAGGATGATGATTATGGTGATGGTGGTTATATGCTTTATTGATGTAACCAGAGTCTAACTGACTGCTGGCTTTGGAATTTAGAAGAGCTTGGTATCCTGTAGCGTATAACAATTTAATCTACTTTCAATTTTAAAATTTTTGTTACTGAAATGACTGCACCTAATACTGGGAGTTGGACTCAAATACTGTTCTTTGTAAACTGGTAGTGATGGCCACGGCAAATGGCCAATATTGTCAGGAAGAGGAGGTCTTTCCCTAGCCCCAGCTAATGCCCCTTTCTGTCAAAGTATTCCCTTCTAATCAGATTTTAGTCAGAGATTTTAGTAGATTTGTAGGTAAAAATAACTCCTTGCATCTGCATACATTGGAGTTTTGTTCAAATTTCTGAGTCAACTAATTCTGAAATACAGCTGCTCTAAGAATGGCAAAATTGCCCCTCATTGAATTTCAATCTTTTTTTGAGTAGGGGAGGGTTTGTGTGAGCATTCCCTGGGTTTCAGATTGTGGCTCCAATGTAGATTCCTCAAAATGACATTGTTACAAGGGCTAACCTCAGGCTAATACACCAATTTTGCTTTGAAGTAAAACTTTAACACTTATTCATGATGATCATTGGCTTGGAGACTTATTCAAGCGAATGTGTACTCAGCCAGAAAAAGTTAGTTTTCCGATATGCAAGTCAGTTGCAAGCATTTGCAGATAACCTGATGCTAAAGGAAGTAAGGATGCCATGAGGATGACATGCTGTCTCCTCAATTGACACAGCTCCGCATACTCTTCCAGCCCATAATTCCCTTCTGTCTTACACATTAGTTGCTTCAGGCTGCAGAGTGCAAGGACTTCTAAAAGCCTTCTCCTGAAAGCTGTTTCTTCTGTATGAGCTGATATATGAAATTATTCCAATTCCACAGGCATGCACATGGTTTTACTTTGTAAATACTGTTAAGAAAAATAGCATGGGTTAAATTTAATGTCACAAAGGAATAAAATAATGAAACCAAGCTGCATTTTGCTTACTGCCTCTCTGAACAATGCGATGGAATTGCAATTAAAGCAAAACAAATCTGTTGGATTTTTGTCTTTGAAAAGATGATAAAAATGTCATGGTACATCATGAAGTAGACTATGCAATGAAAAGGAAAGCCTTCTCTGTAAAAGGATATAAGATCACCACTGGTTAATACTGCACCAACCTACAACCTAAGTAGTTAAACAAAAATATTCAGATCACATTGGCATATTATCTTCAATAATAGTAATAACAATGAACCCATATTATGTATGTACTCTCAGATTGACCTTCTTGGCCAGTTCCTAACGTTGGCCTTCACGTTGCTATGAAATGAAAGCCAGAGCTGGCATCTTCCATTAATTTTTCTAAATGTGATCCCACTTGACCACTTCTGTATCTTTACTGCTGTTTGATTACACTGACTTTTTTAATGCTGAGTTAGTATTGACAAGGCAGGATCTTGTGCTCTTCCAGAACATCAATGCACTTCTCTTTAAAAATAAGAAAACTAGTAAATACAATTTAAAAGTAAGCAGCAGCTGTTTTTTTCCATTCACTTTATGTTCCAACCAATCCGTAACAGACAAAGGAACAGTCAATTACTTTTGCAAGGGGATACGGCTCTCTGATGCTGTTCCTAGTTTCTTTTAACACTAGGATTGTGAGTTTCGTTCCTAAAAAAGTCTTCTCTGAAGGAGTTTCACAGACTTTCCTAATGATACTGCCTAATTTCTTCTTGGCTCAGAAAGCCTATTATCTCCATCTCCTTGTGTGATTTATCCTCAGCTTTCTGATCTGCACTGCTTCAGACTAGTGTACTTCCATAATGACTCATGGACCAAACATCTTTATCATACCTCAGAGTTTGAGCCAATAGTTCTTTAGAAAATTAGGAGTAAAACTTGCAGCTGAAACCAGGGGAGGCACAAGAACAGAAAAGCACAGTGATCCCCTCCTATAGTCTGTCTGTGCAAATGGAGATTCTACATTTTGCATTGCGTTTCAGCTGCAGTGAATTACAAAAACACAGTGTGTAAGTCCCAACTGATGAACAGTTATAAGCCAGGTCTTATATGGGGCAATGTTTCTAGGCAGGTAGAGATGAGAGATGACATTTTTGTCGCTGATGCCATCTGGCCATCTAAGCATGACTGCCTGCGATGAAGCATCCCTTGCAGTAGATGATTCGTTTTTTGTTGTAATGGAGGTTTACTCTGGCTTTTCATATCACCCATGGCAAAGACTCAAAGGCATGGTAGTCCTTGAAGTAACAGTATCTGAAGATCTCTAACCTATATTTTCCTGTGTATATTTTGCAATAATTGGTTGTATGGTTAGGAAAACATGGTCCTTTAAGCAAGGTATTTACCTGACATTTTCAGATTTTTCACATATGATGTTCCCTTAGTGAGATAAAAATCTAGCAGAGAAGTATAGAATTTAACTTGAAGAGTAAGATTTTAAAAGCCAAAAGGGATTGTAAAGCTTTTGGAAAGGGCTTGCTTTGCTGGCATTTCTCATGGCAGTCAGACAATGTTTGCTCAGTAAGAACCCTTCACGTACTCTGGTTTCTTTGTTTTGGCTTTTCCTTACTGTCCTTGCAGTTGGATTGTTTGCAACTCTTGGGGGTTTTTAAATTTTGAATTTGGTGAAGTGGGATTTTGCATTATATTAACTCCCCTTTCATAGAATCATAGAATCATTTAGGTTGGAAAAGACTTTTAAGATCATCCAGTCCAACCATTGACCCTACTCTACCAGGTCTGCCACTAAACCGTGTCTCTAAGCGCCACATCTACATGACTTTTAAACACATCTAGGGATGGTGACTCATCCACCTCCCTGGGCAGCCTGTTCCAATGTTTGATAACTCTTTCAGTGAAAATCTTTTCCTAATGTCCAGCCTAAACCTCCCCTGGCACAACTTGAACCCGTTTCCTCTTGTCCTATCACTAGTTACTTGGGAGAAGAGACCAGCTCCCATCTCACTACAACCTCCTTTTGGGTAGTTGTAGAGAGCAATAAGGTCTCCCCTCAGGCTTCTCTTCTCCAGACTAAACAATCCTAATTCCTTCAGCCATTCCTCATAAAACATGTTCTCCAGACCCCTCACCAGCTTTGTTGCCCCTCTCTGGACACGCTTATATCATTGTGTCGTATCATTTCCTCCGGGGCAAAGGAAATCAGACGTTAGACTTCAGATCTGTGACAGTACCATCATTGTTAGGAAAATCATTTGGGAATTTCTGCTGTAGACTCTGAAAGTCCCTCTCATAAAATGAGTGACTTGAATACTTGATAGACAAGTTCAGAACTGCAGGGGATGGTAAGGTATAACATTTTAAGAACTATGCTAACATATATATAATATGCACAAAACCTAATTACTAATAACACACAGAACTTTAATTTTGATTCTCTTCATTTCTTAGTAATGAACACCATTTTCAATTACACAATCACATGTTTTTTTCAATAATATCTCTACTGTACTCAATGGAGCTCAAGGAATGCATTATAGTCGTTTGATGTGTTATTCAGCATTGGGTTTTATCCTTTTTGATAGTGTATCAGCTTAGCACATTCTTCCTTATTGTTGGCCATTAGGACAGCTAATTTTCTGATGAGATTTTTCTGCATTTGATCATTATGTGATAATCATCATTTAGAGCTTCATAAATCTTTTTGAGTACCTTTTTATTATATAGCAAGATATTGTAAAGCCACATTTAAAGCATTAGATTCCTCTGACTTCATTTGCAGTGCCAGGCAATAAATACTTATGTAAATCAAATCCCACAATCTTAAATTGGCTGATTAGAAAATATGGAACATATGGGAACCATCTGATGACTAGAGGCACTGAGGATCTCATGAGGTATACTACTCCTCTAACGTATTTTATACTCATATATACTCATATGTATGTCTATTTAGTTATAGCAAATGCTTCTAGGAACAGAGAAAAGGTTGAAATTACCTATCAGAGATGGACTGTGATCAAAATAAGGAGAATTGCCCAACTTATAGATAAGTGCTCTATTTACAACACAATTTGAAAAAATGGTAATACCAATAACAACAATATATAATTGACATTCTTAGGACTCAGGTACCCTTATTTTGGGAATCTGCAGTGAGTAATAATGTCCCTTCTAGTATGTGCAGCTGTTCACAGTTCAATTATTGCTTTCTCTTGCACACAGCACTGACCTAGTCACTGAGGTCAGTCCCTATCCCCCTGCATCAAGATGATGAAGTAATGACCTGTTTCAGTGGGCTGGGATCAAGTGTTAGGCCTAAAAATATATTAGCTCAGGAGAATGTATTAGTTCATGTGATTTGACACTATAATAAACTGCAGAGGAAAATTTTGTAGACGTGCAGTGCTGAATGACAAGGTATTTTAATGCAGACTGAGGGCATGCGTTAATTGCCATATCAAAGTTTTATGCCAAGCTAGCAAGGACCAGAAAAATGGGGTAGCTGAGGACACTGTTGATTTAACTCAGTGTGTTGTGATCAATGAAGAGGAAAACAAATCAAGTTCTCATTTTTACAACAATTGCTGAGGCTTTAGGAAGACCACATAGGTTTTGGCTTATGCTTTTTTCTGTTCTCTGACAGGTTAGCAGGTCATCCTCTATTGCAGAGCTAGAAAGGAAAGTAATAATAACTGTTCCTATGTTCTTACCTTTAGTGTAATATTCTATATAATTTTGCTGATATCTCCTGTACTCTTGAACTGTGTATTTTTGACAGGAGATTTCTGATGTGCTTACATAAAAAGTTATTAATTTCCTGTGTGTCCTATTTACTGAAAATATTTCACCATTTATATTTTTTCTGTGTATTGATTTCTCCCAATAGAAATTGATTCCAAATAATGAGGAAGTTCCAGTGGTCAAATACAGCATCTATACAGCATGCTTTAAAAGTTATTTACATCATGGCTGCTGTGTCTTGTCCTAAAAATTGTATTCATTTGTTCCATACCATTGTCTTACTGTTTCTTTTATGTTCTCTAGTGGAGATTGTATTATTTTGCAGAATCACAGAATCATAATTTCTTTCTTTCAAGCCATAAAACGCTGGTGCGGACCAGTGTTTCTCTTCTTCTTTCTAAAAATCTGAAATATAGCAGAAACTGTTTTAGATTCTGTGAAAGTCAGGCCTCACTAACCTAAAACAATGACAAATGCATTTGTCTTCATGACTCTATTACCACTGATGTGTTCAAGTTATCATTTTGAGCTCATTTTGTTAATACCATGAGCTAATTGAGAAGTAGAACCTTCAAAATTGAAAAATAAAGGTACAAAATCATTTACAGAGAGGTTTAAAACTTCCTAGAAGTTTAACGTTAGTGAAAGTATTCACATTATCCATGAATATTTGGTTTACAACTAAGACAAAAGTGAAAACAGTTCTTCAAGGAAGGTATTCCCAGTTATAATCCCACAACTCCACCGACTTTGGAAATTGTTTATCATTATGAACTCAACTACCATCATAAGCCCTGCTGTCTTACTTTAGTCTCACTAAAATACTTTAAAATCAATGTTGTAGTATTGATACAATTATTTAATGCTGATGGTGATAGTTATGTTAGTAGATATTGGTGCTCAGTGCTACAGGGAAAGGATCAAAATTAGGACACCCATGTTTGTAAGTGTTGATGGTAGCACTGTGTTACTGATGTGATAATAGGTGCTGAAGAGGATGACTTCTGTAATGAACGTCACCTGCCTTGTGTGCTTCTGTTTCTTTCAGATAGAAAGCTGGTCTTCCTTATATTGGATAAAAATAATGAAATAGTTAGTTAGAGCAAGCATGCTAAAGCAAATTGATGTACCTAATAGATACTAACTTATTTCCACAATTTTTCTTCATTATCATAAGAGCTAGTAGGAAATTATCAAGATGTGGATGCAAGGGGAGACTTGCCCATTTATCATCAAAATTTAATTTCCATGTTTCCCCCTCAAGAATCAACCCAACTCATAAACGCTTATACTGCAGTATATTGTGAAGGGACTTCTGGTAACTGTAAATTACAAAATATTTTATGTAAGCCTTAAACTTGAAAGAATACAAGAAACTGCACCATCATATGGTTAAGTCCAATGTTGTGTTTGATAGACATTCTAGAGAAAAATCATACACATCGTATTGCATGCCTTAAGCCGTTTGTTTAGTAAAAAATGTGAACTAAAGCAGAAACATAAGTTGGACCTGTCATATTTTAGAACCTTTTATCCCTCATTTGCCTTAGAATGAATATTCAGGAGGAATTATAAGCATCTCATGGCCAAATGCAGCTTCCCTGTTGTAGAAAAGAGTGTTCCCTTTGTGCTGGGGGAGCTGGTTCAGTCTACTTTGGTTTGTCTCTATAAATTTAACAGTAAGTGTTTATCTACATGTGGTGGTATTCCAGGCTGAACTGGGAGATCAGTGTGGAACAATTATTCTGAAGTAGCTCTCCATGGGTTGCCTTTTGTCCTGTGATTGGAATATCCAAAATCCAAACCCTTGGAATATTTATACTAGAGCAGGTTTCCCAGAATAAATCCAGATGTAGATACATCCAGATGAATGCTATTCATATACCGCTGTTCTTCAGCAAATCTTTCTCTTTTTTCATTGCAAACCTGTATTAATATACACTAATTTTTGACCTGTGTGCTTTAAGACTGTATAAGGATAATTGGCTGTGCACAAGCTGTATATTATTGCCAAGGAGTCATTACCAGCCATATCACAATAAGATTTTCCCAAGAGCACTGATTTTACTGCTTTTAACTGAGGGGTTTTGCCGTATCAAGTTTGAACTTTCTACACATGGCTATTCAGCACCTGACTTATCCTAATATCTAAAGTACATTTGGAAAGAAGTCTATATTGAAATGCAATTAGACACAAAAATTTGCCACCTGAAACTATGCATTTAGAATGCTTAAATTTCACATTAGAAAAAAATCAAAGCAAGATACTTTGTTCTGGGTCATGCAGTTCTGAACTGAGGCACTTTTATACACCATACACTTGAGATATTTTTGTTTCCATTGACCTGTGTCCACCAGACCTTTATCAGTAGTCTATAGGATCTGTCATCTGGATTCCCAAAATCCCAGAGGGAGGCAAGAGGGTATCATAATAATATTTTTAAATCTGGTTATTTCTTAACTTCTCCTTCCATGGAAATTTTAATATTTCGTATTTTCACTTTAATTCAGGATGGACCTAAAAGATAAACAAGCAGAATTCCTTGTAGAACTGGAAGTCTTGGTTTGCATCTACTTCTGGTTACAAAAACATGAGAAAATCAGGAAATATATGGCATTGTTGGGTTTTTTTATTTGTTTTAATCTACTGATTTTCCTGAAAGTCTGAACTGATTTAGCTCATAGTTTTTATACATATAAGCCAGGAATGTACACAACTTATTTGAATTTAGGCTGCGCATATTTTGCTCATTTTAAAAGAGTAAGGTAATTTTCTTTAACATCACTCCCTTCCCTCCCCTTTCCTGCTGTTCCTGCTTTCTGCACATACACTCATTTGAGCAGACTCATACTGAAGTAATTCAAATAGAGGTATAAAACTTTCAGAAAATAATGTAACAATAGAAATGATCTTCTAGAGGAGGAATACAGTAATATTCCACAAATCTTACATTATCTGAAATGTGCAGCGTCTTATTTAACATTATTATTCATGAGTAAATTTTGAAGAATATTTTCTAGATGGTCTGTGTACAGATGTCTGAGTATTAATTAAGCAGTGAGCACTTTCTTGTATCAATTACTTTAAACATTAAATGTCTCTTAAATGTATTTTGTTTTCTTTCTGCAATCTGGATTTTTATGTCTGTTTCATTTACAATTTAGAAGATACTATTGATAACATAAGGAAAAGAACAGTGGGTTTTTCTTCTCCTGTGAAAGGAATAGCAATCTTAGCATTAAAAAATAGCTGATTATATATTTAAAAAACTTGCTATAAATCATTTACTCATCTATTTAATCTAGCTATAAAAATACAGTTTTCCCTAAATTTAAAAAAAAACATTATTGACATTACCTTAATATTTTTTTTCTCTTTGTTTTGAACGGCTGGGGTTTATTACAAAAGGTTCATGACAATTTCATATGAATAGGATTGGAGCAGAGAGATGTGTACGCTATCAAGTCTAGTTCAATAATATAGTTTTACCTACATTTTGCACTACTGCTAATACAACAAAAGAGATGCTTTGAAACAGTCTTTTTGAAAATCACCAATTGGCATTTGAATGTGACAAGAAAATAGTTCCGAGATTCTTCACTGGTGACTCATGTACCTTCTCCAGTCCATCTCATGTATCATTTTAGTCCATCCAAGATGCCTTAATCTGTAATAAAATAAGATAATGTAATTTCTCTTGGGTTTCCGTAAAATATTTTTGTCCTTTTCCATATTTTTTAGTCAAAAATACATTAGAGTGTAGTCACTGTATTTGGTCTTCTGTCTTTGGAAGAGGATGAAGTTAGCTTGCATTTGGGAGTAGCCTAGCACTTTGACAAAAATACATATAATCAAAAAAGAATTATCTATATTGATATAGATAGGGAAGGACTTACATGAATGTTTTTGAACAACTTTCTACTTAGAAGTGATATTTTCAAGCAGAGTCTGCTCAGACTGCTAGTTCAGTTTTACAGAGAGTAATTTAGTAGTGGTCGGGAATAAAGGCATAGCACCAATCATTTGCCACTGTTTGCAATAATAGGTAATATCCCTGTGCTTATTTCTAACAGTAAAAAACATTTTAAACGTATCTCTTAGATATAACTAGAAAAGTTACTTGAAATCTAAACTCAGTTAAATGTTGCTAAAACAACCCTGACAGAATAGTATTTGAGGGAGTTTTCTATTTATTTTGAATAGCTTTTTCCAGATATTCAGAAATAAAGTTTATGATGCATGATTAAAACCTTTGGTGGAAGCAAAATATAATTTTAACTCAGCTTTGTGTGAAGAGAAGATGCAAGATCTCACCCTGGAAAGGTACAGTCAAGGGCAGTGGGCAGGTGTGCTACGTTTCCAGTAGGTGAGGGCAGATTTGGCTCTGGAATTTTTGGATGTATGCAGATGTCTCTCTATAAGCTCTTATAACCCATACCATTCTCCTAAAGGCTGCCTGTCCCTTACCCTCATCTCTGTATATTAAATGCAGGTGCAATAGAGAATATTTAAAATGTGCCTTTACTTTCTTGTTATTCTCAACACTGATTGTCATGGCCTTACTGTTGCAGCAAGACCTTCCTGCTGCTACATACTCTTTTGTGCCTGAATGGAGTGGTATAAAACTTACTCTAAAACAAATGAGTTTATTTCTGAGTTGTATGAATGTGCAAGGTTGAGTTTCCCTTAGGGTTTTGCAGTTAGTATCTTTACAAAGCAGCTGTTTATGGAAAGGATAACATATAAATGCTGACAGGAAGTACATCCTGGAAATGCCACATGCCCTCAGAAATAACAGTATAACTGCACAGCTCCTAACTGAACGTGTTTTGCAGATTAATCAAATATATTAACTCTAAACCAGCTTAGTTGAATTGTGAAACCCAAACACATGCACAAAAAATAATGTGGGGAGGAGAAAGAGGGAATGAGGCAGTTTAAATGGAAACATAACATCTGAAGCAGAAGTTTCTTTTTCAAAAAAAAGTATGAGCCAGTGCACTCATCCATCTCAACATGATTTGAGAAAACATAAAGTTGGCATGTGTTCAAATAAATAAAAGATGAAGGATTTCTAGGGTTTAACAAAACTTGTTAGTTTTACTGTTTTGTTTTTAACATCTTTCAGACTTAACAGAAGAACGTGCTCACTGCTTGCTCATACAGATAATACATAGACATCTGTACACAGAAGATATACTTCAAAATTTACTCAGGAATAATATTGTTAAATACAGAAACAATACCATTTAAATTATTTACTTACAGTGGTGACACTGAATGCATAATCTGTATTAACAACTAAATATGTATGGTATCGATGAAAAACTCACCCAAATACAATGTAAATGTGTTTCTAATCCATAATGACTCGCAATTTTATTTTAAAAGATGGTAGAAAAACATGGCATTTTGCTGTTTTACAGAATAAAAGGTACTTTGATATATGTCCTCACATGAACTTCCTCCCATAGAGTGATTTTGTTCCTTTTCACAGGATTGATTCCAAATGTTAGATCTGAAAAGTACTTTAATATATTTTATTTTTTTATCAAGAATCATGGGGTTTTTAATGTAAACTTCAGAGGGAAGAAATAGCCATGTGATCTGAAGTTAGATTCAATTCAACACCGTTTTAAACCTAATTTCAATGAAATGAGAACTTTATTCTGTTAATGTTTTGGTGGGAATTATGAAACTGCTTTTGTTTGTAAACTTTATCCATGTAAGTTAATAATTATGAAGTTTGCATTCTAAGCATTCCTCTGTTCTCATTAGGTATCTTTTTTTGTCTCTCACTTGCTCCTATCTGTAGTTTATGATACCATCTCACTGTAGTATGCTTACATTAAAGCCACTGTGCTGGAACTGAATACACCTAGTCAAATCTCCAGCGCCTCTTACAGAGCCCCACTGACTTTTCTCAGCCTTTGCAAGGGCAAACCTGTATCCTGATCTGACTGTCAAATTCAATTGCAAGAGCGAAACCATGGATCATAAAATAAAACCATAGCTTGAGAGCAGAGACTGTCCTTAGGAATTGTATTTTCTCCACTGGATTGGAGCAAGGAAGAAATGGAGAGGCATGTCCATCCATGAAAACAGAGAGCTGAGCAGAGGAGCTCAGCAGGGGAGCTTGGGAAGTTAATGGAGGCAGCTTTAGCTGAACAGGATCCTGCTGCAGCTGATGGAGAGAGAAAGTCTCTCCTGGAGGTGATGAAGAACACCTGCATTAAACTTCTGCTCTGCCGTCTGCAGGAGTCTGATTTTTACTGACTGCGTAGGGAGACTCACCAACTCACTTTGCCATCAAGGTGAAGTACCTGAAGTCAGCTGACATGAGATTTTATTATGCTTTCCTCCCTTATTGCCCGTTCTCGCAAACAAAACCCAGGACAAGTTGGGCCACTGGTCATTGTAGATATCCATGTACAAACAATACAGAATGCAATGGACAGTTACTATTCCTGTTCATTCTCCATTGCTCAGGATCATGGTATTCTTCCTGTTCCTCTCTCCCTCAAACATCAGTCCTAGACCTCCCATGACTGGCCTCTTCCTAGGGTTTGTCCTCTGGGCTGGACCATCTGCCTTGGCCTTACCCATGTCAGTCAATACATTTTCATCCTCAGTATCTAGACTGAGGAACCTGAATTCCTTTAAACTATGCAGCAGGTGGATGTTATAGTTGCTCTGCAGGATAATTTTGTGGATCTTCCTGTAATCAAAGCCTTCAGTTTAATTCTTAATTGCAGCAAGAGACTTTCTTACTTTTTATGTTGCAGCTATGAATATCCTATATGCTTTCCAAGCATTTCTGTGGAGTTAAATGGTATTACTGTTGCTGTGTGGATGGAGTGGGTGTCTCATAAATACTTACTATGGAGCTGTGAGAAGGCAAGCCGGCTAAAGAAAAGTTAGACATATGAAAAGTAGGTAATTTATGACAGTCCTTTTCTGTCTTCACTAATCGGTGGAAACAAAGTATAAAGCGCTGAAACCCATTTATGACTTGGCCATAGCTCTTTCCAGATTTGACTTATTCAAAATATGTTTTTTCCCTCTTCTTTAGACGACAAAAATCATAGTGGAAGTAGATAGTTTAAAACAAGGAATTAATATCTTTGAACTGCTGTTTCTCTGATCAGCAACAAACAATGTATTTGTTTGAAAACTACATGTCATAGTAAGAGAGTATCCCACACGATCACTAATCAGGTACAAACAATGCAATGAAACAGTCTATACAAAGGACTGAACATGAAATTAGAATGATGCATGAATAGCTTTAGTGCACCATCACTTTTGGGTGAAGAGTATGAGTGGTTTTGGGGGAAAGGTAGGAAGATGGACAGAGGACAGAGAAGAATAAACTAAAGACAAAATGAATGCACAGGTGCATCCAAGTTATTGATTCAGCTGTTGAGAGTTCATTCAGGTGGGACTGCAGGACCGACGGAGTGGCGATACGAAGTCCGGCCCATGGTCTGTCTGGCCCCTTTCCAAGAGTGGCAAGGAACAGTTGCCCAAGGAAGATCAAGCCACAGCAAGCATGGAGTGACGTTTCCTTTAGCATATCCTACAAGCTTTCAGAAATTTGTGGCTGAGGGCTTCTGGATCCAGAGCTGGTATGCATGTGTTTAAGAGCCATCATTGTGTGTTTCTTCCAGTAGTTTGTCCAATTACTTTTTGAGTCCATGTGAATTTTGCTATTAGGCCAGAAGTGTGGCCATGGTGTCACAGTATCATGACTCTGCCCTACTGTCATGTTCTTGAGCTGGCCTTGCTGGCTGTCCTTGGCGCTGTGCCCCATGCTGGGGTGATTTTACCTGAGAGGGCCCGGAGTGACCAAGTGGGCACAGGCTGCTGGTTGTACAGGGGTGTCCTTGTCATTAGAGCTGGAACTGGGACCTGGGTACCCCTTACCTCTTAAGTGCATGCTACAGGGTCACTTCAGTTCTCTGTCAACTCCCTCAAGGGTGTCAAAGAAGAAGAGGAGCATGTTTCTCTTCCTTACCCTCAAAGTATGAAGTTTGTACCCCAAAAGTTAGGGCATTCATCTACAATTTAGGTTAACCTCCCTCTGGTAGAGGAGGGCAATGAATTTTTTATGAGTCACTCAGTCTTTTTTTTTTTTTTTTCAATGCCTAGATGTCATTTTGTGGGCGGTGTTTAGGCTGCTAAATAATTTTTTCTTTATATTATTTTATTACCCTGAAAGTCTTGCAGACTCCATTAAGCACCTGCAGTTTTAGGGCATCTGAATTTAAGAGCAGGTCATTGGCAAAACTCAGATGGGTTCTCAGAAAAAGAAAAGCCTCTGACCTAGATCCAGCCTACTTGCTTTGACACTGAGGTTTGTTCTTTTCGTAGAGCCAAAATAGGATTTCAGCTGCAAAACTCCTTTGCTTCCTGCTGTCACTGCCTAATAAAATAATGCACAGCTTTTTGTAGGACATGGTATTTGATGAAGGACTGTGGTTTACCAAAAAAGTACACCAGCCTCTTGAGGGCTCAGATATTTAGTAAGTTAATTTCCGGAAGATCTGTGAAGTAACCAGATGTAGCCTAACGTCTCAAAGGCATCAGGTTAGGAAATAAATTGAAAAACTGACAAGAATAGTGTTGCCTTCAATACCAGCTAAGTGAAGAACGCTTAAAACCAGCACTGAACCTCTGCCTTAAAAACTATGTTACTTAAAGAGTATGTTACTTAAACATGATAAAAATTATATTTTTGAACTAAGGAGAAAAATCTTTGAATTTGCCTACGTGGTACCGAGCATCACTTTACCAGGGTAAGAACCTGTTTTTTAAAGTGCTGGAACTCCTGTATCCTAGTCCCAACCTTTATGCTGATGCTCTGTGTGAAAGTAGCATTGGTTCACCTTGACTCATTTTTAAGCAGATTAAAACATATACAGACCCTATATAGACACATTTGCCTTTATGAGTGGATTGTATTAGACTGTTTTAATTTACTGTAATCTGCAATTTTTTTTTTTTAAGGACATATTCCTAAAAATACTTACAAAGACAAAATATTTTGCTGGTGTATGTATGTATATAGAGCAAGGGTGAAAGTGGGTTGGACTACCAGAGGTCCCTTCCAACCCCTGTGATTCTGTGATTTCTTGGAAAATCAGGCTTTGTATGTTTTGAGGTGTTCTTAGTGAGAAAGTGTTGTGATACTATGATTTTGTGCACCTTTCAATTTATATATGAAGTTTGCCTAGCCTTTTCCTAATGATAGGCTTTTCTGCCACTTACTAAGTCAGTTGTTTACTGCCTTGTTTTCATGTAGCTTCAAAATCACTTTGATTCAATAAGAATGGTGATAGCACTCAGAAAGCTAAATGTCCACTGCCAAAAATATATAATTCATCCTTTAGGATCCGATGCTTCATGTAATTTGCTGTCTAGTCTAAGCTGATCACAGAATAGAGAGATGCAGTTCCTTCTTCCAAGTTCTCTTTTCTAAATTTTTTGCAAATATTGTCTATGACAGTGGAGAGTCTTCCTAACAGTTTTCAGTAAAGCAGTACACTGTAGAGTCACGAGTCAGGTTTATGTCACTTCACTCCTTCAGCCATCTCCCAGAACTGTACTATATTAAGCTCACATTATCGTGTGCCTGTTCTTGGCTATCAGATAGCTACTGTTGAAAATTCAAAGCTTTTCTTGGTGGTTGCATTACAAAAGCATTTCATAAATGGTTTGATTCAATGCTTGAGGCTTGTTAAGTAAACTGTTTTGCATCATATCCAGCTCCTTTCACCAACTGAAAAGAGCAGAAAAAAAGATATGGTGTCTTTAATGCACTCTGATTTTTTACCTCTCCTGAACAGTGCTATTTCATGAACTTCAGTTTCTCATAGAAAATGCTTCCTTAGAGGATTTATGTATTCTCTTATTAGACATGCTATTATTTTAGCTCTTTTTATTTTTTTTTTCTTTTCTTGTAAGAAAGCGTTTCTCTCTGGGATGGATTGTTTGCCCAGTGAAATTATCTTTACTAAAAACCTGTAGATGTACTTACTTGTTATAATCACTTATTGTAATCACACAATTCTTATTGTGCATTTATTGTGATTACAACATATTTTCCCTTTGGCAGACAATGTATATGTGTTCCAGTCAGTTCCTTGTAAACAAAGGCACTTAAGTTTGTTTCAGGATCAAAAAACAGCGTGGTTTGAACTTCATCAAACTTTGAGTGTTCTATGAGAGAGGAGAATAAAAGCCAAATGTCTTCATCAGATTTTTAGATTATTTGATAAATTTCAATAAAAGGCTCTTGAAAACAATGTTCAGCATAGGATGGCATGGTAACATCTGCAGTTTCAGTGATATGCATTTGTAAAACCTTTATTTTATTTTAATATATTTTGTGATAATGAAATTGATTTCAAAGAAGGGGAGAAGGAATGCTCCCCAGTGGTAGTAATCGTTACTAAAGATGATACCACCTAGTAAGTTTGAAAACAGATGTATAAAAAAATAGTCACAGCTGGTAGGCAAAGTCTAGAGCCCCACAATGTCCCCCTTGGAGAAGCAGTTCGCATGTGAGAGTTCTTTAAGGAACTGAAATAAACTGAAATAAAAACCCTTTAAAAACACGTGTCTGCTTCACTGCATTCTGATCTTGCTCTTCCAGCAGACAGACATGAGACAAAGCAACAGGTACATTTTGGAAAATTCCTCCACTGGTATTTGTCCCTTAGTTTATCACTGACTGATTTACATGGGGGCTGTATTAATACTGGTAGATTAAACATGCCTGGGTCTGTTTTCTCTCCTGGAAGTCAATTGCCTCCACAGTCTGGCCCCATACAACTGGACTTCTTAGTTACCAAGGCAAGGTGGCCTCAAGTGAACCAGTGATAATTCTCAGGCTGTGTTCAGGAGTTGTTTTGGAAAGTATTAATTGGCCCAGGAGAAAACCACCGCTTTCTGAAAAATTACAAGTACAGACAATCAAATTCCACAGTGGGAGAATGTTTCCTAGCACCATTAAATTTTCACATGGGAAAGATTATCTGTATTTTAATATTTTACTCTAAACTTTATAAAATCTTTGTAACGGCTTTGTAAGCTGCAATTCCTTAAAAATACTTATTAAAATAATCCTTTGTGATGGAATGTTATTTTAAATGGGATTCATGCATTACAAACTTTCTGTAGTCTTCTGGGTTCAGTTAAGTAAGTACAGTGACCAGATAAAAGCAAAAGAATAGAAAAAGTATTTTTCCCATAAGCTTTAGGTTATTATTTTGTAACTGTGTCCTTAAGCCAAATATCTGCACTTCTGTTCCTGTTTATGAATTGCCACACTGATTCTACATTAAAAATTATTCATCTTTACCCCGAGATGGTGATCACAGATAGATATTCTTGCTGCTTGCTTTTAACAGGGGAATGTATTAGCAGATAAATATTCAATTTTTTCTGCATCAGGAGAAATAAACAAAGGGAAAAAAAGATCTGTTACGCTACATTGTTTTTGTTTGATGGCTACTGCCAAAGACATAACACCAAAACATGAATAAGCTGTGATGACAGCAAAATCACATAACGACTTGGAACAAAGTAAATATATAATATTTAGTCAGTGCTGCACTAGTCAAACCTTTTCCCCTGTAGAATACAATGCCAAACACTTCCTAAAATTTTTCTGCCAGTATTGGTCTTGAAAGTATATGCTGAGTCATTTGCACCATCTGTTATCTGTGCACCAATCAGCAGACAGAAATGTTGAGAAGTTTATGAAGATATCTACTTACTCCACTGAGATTACCGATTCAGGTTTTTTTCTTTAAATGGTACGTACTCACACACTTCCTAATATATACTCTTCCTCCATGTGCTGCTTAAGATTTTTAGAATAACAGCAGAATTTTTAGTCTTCCAAGTCTGATCCCACCTTGCCTTTGTTTACAAGTTTTAGAAAACGACAAGAGATTCTTAGTAATAATAGTATGATAAGAAGCAGAGGTTCTGCATGATAGTACGTTCACCATTGTGTAAGTTTTGAAACAGTAAATGTTGCCCAACTTTCCCATTCATTGTGGTATTCAAACAACTTATTTGAAAGTTGAAATACTGAGATGGTATTTTACTGTAATTTCTTGTCTGAGATTTTAACTAATGTGTTATTCTAAGGTACTATATCAAGGCAGAGGCAGTAAAGTATGAAACTGACTGATGGACAAGTATGTAACCTATATACCTATATCAAAATGTATATATGGATTACTGTTGAAATGATTGATTTCATCTAGAGGCCCAATTCTAGTCTCATGTCAGTGTCATGTGCATGTAACTAGTTGAGACAGGGAAATTAATGCTAATGGATATAACTTTGTCCTGATTTCAGCTGGGATAGTTAATTTTCTTTCTAGTGATTGCTGTGTTACAGATTTGGTATAAAATGAATGTCAATGGTGCATATTGTTTTAGTTGTTGCTAGGCGATGTCTATACCATTCAAGAACTTTTTTCAGCTTCCCATAGACGCTAAGAGGGAGCATAACCAGAACAATGGAATGGCCCGTGGAATATTCCATAACATAGATGTCATGCTCAGTATATAAATGTGGGTTGGCTGGGGGGGGTGGAATCCGCGATCACTGCTTGATTGGGGCTGGGTAACCAATTCACAGTGCAGTGAGAGTGACTTGTGTCTTGTATATTCTTTTATAGAATCATAGATTCATAGAATCATTTAATTGGAAGAGACCTTTAAGATCATCAAGTTCAACCATTAACCTAACACTGCCAAGTTACCACTAAACCATGTCCCTCAGCCCTACATCTACACATCTTTTAAATACCTCCAGGGATGGAGACATCATCACCATTACTATTACTATTACTATTACTATTACTATTACTATTACTATTACTATTACTATTACTATTACTATTACTATTACTATTACTATTACTATTACTATTACTATTACTATTACTATTATTATTTTACTACTACTACTGTTATTTTCCTTTTTTGTTGTTGTTCTATTAAACTTTACCTCAGCCCATGAGTTTGGGGTTTTTTTCCCTTTCCCCTCCTTTTCTCCCTGTTCTCCCTACCTTGCAGGGGGGAAAAAAGGGGCGTGAGCAAGCAGCTGTCTGGTCCTATTTACTGGCTGGAGTTAAACCATGACAAACTTGTGTTCTGAAATATGAAAGCAGAGCCAGAATGTGAAGATGTGTAGGTGCCAAATCCAAAGCGCGAGAAACTTTTGAGGACAATAAAACTTTTATGGAAATTTAAGTGTAACAGTTGGGACAATTTAGCCATTGAATTTAGATGATGCAGGAATTCGTAAGAAACACATGTCTTTTTTTTCTAGTTCTGTCTGACATACCTATTAGAAATGTCATTAACATGCAGGTATAGCC
>VFFE01005869.1:329654-347820 GCA_008921705.1 Burhinus oedicnemus
CCAGAGGGCTTACTTATGGACTGTTTAGCTGCCTCCATGCTAATAAATTAAAAATACCCACTTCTAAGGGGTACTGGGGTGGGACTGGGATGGGAGATACATACAGTGTCCACAGTATTAATCTCATTTGGGTTTCAGCACAAGACAAGCTCATGCCAGCTGCCTAGAAGGAATGGTTCCCCAGCCACACCAGCTCCAAAGTAGACCTGCTATTGCCTGGGAGAGTGCTATGTGGCCAGTGCCACACCAGGGGCACTTCTAACAGTACCCACACGATCCAAGTTCTAGAGCTTGGAAATGCTTTTTGATACTCTTTAATTTACTAGGATAGACACAAACTATCTATATCCTTTCAAGATTGGTATCCATTTTCTCTCCTTCAGATATCACTTACTTTGAGAAGAACCTAAAGGCAATGGTGGGCATGAATATATGTGTGTGACTGATTACAAGGCAAGCTCTTTGGGGGAGGGACAGACTACTTCTCCACTCCTGCTACAGTTTTGAAAGGGAGAATCGGCAGTGTGACTTCAAGATCCCTGTAGAAACCATTTCACTTAATTCCTAGGTCAATCTTTACTCTGTGATTGTAAAGCATGCCCTTCCAAACTGAGAGGACCATTTATGTGACACATGCAGCAACCATGATGTGAAAGGAAAAAGGAAATGAGACAAAAATGTGGAAACCCTACTGTCTGTGCAATAATCTGCTTCTTATGAGGTTTCTAAATCAATTTATATCTCAGTGCAAGGGTATGGCTGAGGGAAGATAAGCTGTGCCTGAGGGAATGACTACAATATGGGAGTGGAATTGATTTGTCTGATGACAATAAAACCTCCTGGTGAAAACCTCCATAGATTCCAGTAACATAGAAAACCTTTCTTAATCCGCTGAGAAAAAAAAATTGCCTTTTACTGTTGTCCCTTAGAAGGTGCTGTGTGACCTTTCTGTGATTTATTTTGTAAGAGCTGAATATTTAATATTACAAATAGATATCTGTAGCAAATTTGTGTGAAATTATGAGAGAAAGAATAGCATCCTGTGGTGAAGGAAGAGGCTTGGAAACAGACTTCTAAAAATCAGAAGTGCCCTGTGATTAATGTATTCTTCAGGATAACTGCTAAGTTAATGTATATACTTACAGAACTAATTGCAAATGATCAGTGATGATTCCTTACACAAATGTGAGGATTTCCTAATGTCATCAAGCTAGATTATGTAATCAATCCTTGTTTAAACAGCTTTGGTATTTCTCACAATTGCAGTCTTTAATAGTTTTTCCAAATTAATGTCATTTTATTTAAAACATTTTAAACCGATTACTGCTAATCTGGAAACAGTGATCAACCCATTGTGAACTAAGAAATTAAATGCCCTTTTTTACTGATTGGTAGGAGATTTTTTCAGCTCATAGAGCTTTGTGTTTTGGTTGTTTGCTTTTTTTACACGTATACGTTAAAAACACAGTATGACCATTTAGGGAAACATTTAACATGTATTTATATAAATATTGATATTATATTAAAAAATACATATTAAAGAAAAGTTGGCTATGCAAACATGGGATTGTTTATTCCATAGGATAGGCTTTTATTAACTCAGGGATATTATCTGTGAATGTGTTATGTAAAAATCTCCCTATGATGCAAGTGCAAAAATGCTTTTTATTAAAAAAAATTTAATCTCTGTAGGCTAGTAGCGGAGGAATGGCTGCTCCTCACTTTTGTACAGGAAAGAGCACCACATTGGAAAATTCCAACCTCGCACATTGAAATGAAGTTAAAGTTGGTCCTCCCAAATCCTTAGGTTATATAACACAAGTAGAAAAATAATTAAATAATAATTATTATTTCATATAGTAACGTTGGTAGTAGCATACATGATTTAAGGATTTGACATTAGAACCAATGTTCTTTTTAAGTGGTTTATATATGGGATAAATCTCTGAGCAAGTCAGGTAACTGTACTGAAATTTGTACCCTCCATGATGGTATTTGTTCAGCGTCATCTTAAAAAAGATCCCCATAGAAACTAAAAAGACCAATCTTTCAACTGATTCTATGAGAACTGATTGATTATTAAGGAAAAGAAACAAATAAAAAAACATTGACAAGTATTCTCAGCAACAAAATCCTCAGACAAATCCAGTTTGAATTCAGATCATAGAATCATAGAATGGTTTAGGTTGGAAGGGACCTTAAAGATCATCTAGTTCCAACCCCCCCCTGCCATTGGCAACGACACCTTCCACTAGACTTGCTTGCTCAAAGCCTCATCCATCCTGGCCTTGAACACTTCCAGGGATGGGTCCTCAACAGCTTCCCTGGGCAACCTGTTCCAGTGCCTCACCACCCTCACAGTGAAAATTTTTTTCCTAATATCTATTCTCAATCTACCCTCTTCCAGTTTGAAGCCGTTACCCCTGATCCTATCGCTACATGCCCTTGTAAAAAGTCCCTCTCCAGATTTCTTGTAGGCCCCTTTCAGATACTGGAAGGCTGCTATAAGGTCTCCCCGGAGCCTTCTCTTCTCCAGGCTGAACAGCCCCAACTCTAGAGGTGCTCTAGTCCTCTGATCATCTTTGTGGCCCTCCTCTGGACCTGCTCCAACAGGTCCATGTCCTTCTTATGCTGGGGACCCCAGAGCTGGACACAGTATTCCAGATGGGGTCTCACCAGGACAGAGTAGAGGGGCAGAATCACCTCCCTCCACCTGCTGGCCATGCTTCTTTTGATGCAGCCCAGGATACAGTTGGCCTTCTGGGCTGTGAGTGCACATTGCGGGCTCATGCTGAGCTTCCTATCTACCAATACCCCCAAGTCCCTCTCCTCAGGGCTGCTCTCGATCCGCTCTCTGGCCAGCCTGTATTTGTGCTTGGGATTGCCACAACCCATGTGCAGGACCTTGCACTTGGCCTTGTTGAACTTCATAAGGTTGGCATGGGCCTGCCTCTCAAGCGTGTCCAGGTCCCTCTGGATGGCATCCCTTCCCTCCAGCATGTCAACCGCTCCACACAGCTTGGTGTTGTTGGCAAACTTGCTGAGGGTGCACTCACTCCCACTGTCCATGTCGCCAGCAAAGGTGTTAAATAGTACCGTTCCCAGTACCAACCCCTGAGGAACACCACTCATCACTGATCTCCACTTGGACATTGACCCATTGACGGCAACTCTTTGAGTCTAGCCAGTTCCTTATCCACTGGATGATCCATCCATCAAATCCATGTCTCTCCAATTTATAGATCAGGATGTCATGCGGGACAGTGTCAAATGCTTTGCACAACCAGGTAAATGACATCTGTTGCTCTCCCCTTATCCATCAACACTGTAACACTGTCATAGAAGGCCACCCAATCTGTCAGGCATGATTTGACTTTAGTGAAGCCATGTTGGCTGCCACCGATCACCTCCTTATTTTCGATGTGCCTCAGCAGACTTTCCAGGAGGATCTCCTTCATGATCTTGCTGGGGATAGAGGTGAGACTGACCGGCCTGTAGTTCCATGGGTCATCTTTTTCACCCTTTCTAAAAATGGGGTTTATTTTCCCCTTTTCCAGTCCGTAGGAACTTCAGCAGACTGCATGACTTCTCAAAAATGATGGATAGTTGCTTGGCAACTTCATCTGCCAGTTCCCTTAGGACCTGCAGATGAATCTCATCAGGTCCCATGGACTTGTGCTCATTCAGGTTCCTCAGCTGGTCTCAGATCTGGGCTTCTCCTACAATGGGCGATACCTCATTCTCCGAGTCCTTACTTTTACCTTCTGCAACTTGGGCGGTGTGGTTAGAGCCTTTACCAGTGAAGGCTGAGGCAAAAAAAGTTGTTGAGTACCTCAGCCTTCTCCATGTTCCAGGTGACCAGGTCTCCTGTTCCCTTCCAGAGAGGGCCCACATTTTCCCTAGTCTTCCTTTTGCTGCTGATACACCTATAGAAGGCTTTCTTGTTCCCCTTGACATCCCTCGCCAGATTTAATTCTATCAGGGCTTTAGCTTTCCTAA
Source organism: Burhinus oedicnemus (assembly GCA_008921705.1). Lineage (NCBI taxonomy): Eukaryota > Metazoa > Chordata > Aves > Charadriiformes > Burhinidae > Burhinus > Burhinus oedicnemus. Next base: position 333,654 of record VFFE01005869.1, read on the forward strand.
CCTGATCCCTGGCTGCGCGGACTTTTTCTCTGTACTCCTCCCAGGCTACCTGTCCTTGCTTCCACCCTCTGTAGACTTCCTTTTTCTGTTTGAGTTTGTCCACAAGCTCCTTGTTCATCCATGCAGCCCTCCTGGCATTTTTGCCTGACTTCTTCTTTGTTGGGATGCATCACTCCTGAGCTTGGAGGAGGTGATCCTTGAATATTAGCCAGCTAATGTTCTGTCAGGCTTTTTCACCAGGTCTTTTTCTCCTTCTGCTAATCCCTTTCTACCCATCCAAGGACCAGCTCCTCAGGACCATTCATTCACAAATGTGTGAAATATACGGAGCCTGTAACAAGGTCTATCACAGGCTACATAGTAATATCTAATGCTGCTTGTATAACAAAATGGCCATTTGAGATGGCCTTGACCTCCAGTCAGGTGGAGTCATATGCAATCACGACTGTTTGAGGTTTTGGATCCTACTTTGGCTTATATATAAAGGTAGACACATGGTTAAACATGTATTTGTTTATTTTGTTGTACATTTTTAGTTATCTGTTTTCTGTCATTACAGCTCACCTATTCCCTCATGGTACTACTTCTCAAGTAGTATTTAATTTATTTTTCACTCACCCTGTTACATACTTAGTAGAAAGTTTTCCTTGTATTTTGTTTCTTCTTGCTTCTCCTCACTTCCATTTTTTTATTCTTTCTTAAAGACAATGATATTTTACTTAAAACTGTAGTTCACAGACTTGGAAAGGATCTCAGACAAGAAATAAAATCAACCAGCGTTTGGATTAACTTGAAGACTTTGATGTAAAAATATCATTTTACTGAAAGAATTTTAATTGAGATTTATCACACCACGGGTATGATGGAAAAGACTGAAAGACAAGATCCAGACCAGCTTTTATTTTTATTTAGTATTTATAGTAGTTATGCTAAAAAAAACAGTTTAGGAGCAAGATCCGCTGTATAGAGCCCTGCAAGAACTGAGATTTTGATATTACAACCTCTTGAATACTGTGGCTTTAATAATGCTACTTGTAGCCTTAAAAAACAGATATTTTTTCCAGCAAGCAGTTTATTTTTTCCCCAATATAGTCTATATAAAGCTGCAACTGCTAAAGAATTTGGTATGGGTCTCTAACAATTCCCTTATTAATTATTTCCACCCAAATGAGATTGATACCAGCTGGAAAGAAAGTCCTTCAAGATAGACCATGCCTTGGTTGCTTCAAGTTGCTTTCCTGAGAGACAGGGAACTTGCATTAAAATACCTGCACTGACTCAGACGGGAAGGAATTTCTGTGCTCCAGCTGGGTATTTGAATCCTGAACTGGAGATTTTTCAGGGAAGCTTCTTCAGTTCTTTCATTTTTTTAGTATTTTTTAAAGCCCCAAAACAAAAGAAAACTTATTTCCTCCTTACTGAATAGAATCCGCCTGATTCTCAGCAGTCTAAGTGCCTTTTTTTTTCTTTTTTTGAAGTACAGACATTGAAAACCTATTCCTTAGCATTATTTACAGCACAAAATTTTCATTTGTGAAGACAGAAACAGCTCACAAATCTGGAAAGCTTTAACTTGGAAACTGAAAAAAGTCTAAATACAGAAGAACCATTAATTTGTGAATTGTTATATTAGTGAATAAATAGTAACTTTGTCATCTGCAATCCAAGAATTGTTAGCTTATTTCCTGTTACCAGTTATTTTAGCTAATAGGAGTCTGGAAAAAGCATTTTAATAGATGAAAAGCACAAGAGTAGTTAGCAACCTTGCCATTTAAATGGCAGGAGAGCAAGCCTGAAGCTCTTTGAGAAAGAAGAGCAAAGCTTGTATGGGTGAAAAAGAGACTCAAATACTGATATTTCAAATGTAAATTTTATATATAAATGATGCTGCTGATTTGGAGATTTGTTTATGATAACAAGATTATTATTTTTGGTCCTATATGTTAGACACTGTACTGGATAACTGCCTAATCTTACTAATGTCATCTCAGTTCTTCCTTCTCTGCTTCTTCATTTCTGAAATTATTCTCAGTTCTTTGTGGTAGATGCTGTGTTTTCTCACGTACGCTGGGTGCCTCCAAGCACAATTTGTTTTCCTGTTCTTGTTTCATTCCTTTGGCAAGGAAAATAGAAAAATCCGACAAGGATTCCCAGGGCGTTTTGGAATGTGTTAAAGTGTCTGCTTTTCTCTGGGAACAGCCCCTTTGTCTCTATGTAAAGCTAAAGGGAGGATGCTGACAACACCTTTGCAGTTTTAAAAGCTTGTGAGTGAGTTGTCAGGTCCTTGTAGTCTCCCAGAGAGAATGAGAAGGGGTAGCTACACATCAGAAATGCAGGACCTGGGTATTCACCTTTTCTTTTAAGCTGTGTTTCACAGCCTGTGGCTGTGAACGTGGGTTTGCTAAGATTGCAGAATAAACAGACTTCTTTTGAATTGAGGTGCTTCTGGTATAAACACAGTATTACAAGAAAATACAGGATAAGCAGACATTACAACAAATAACACTTCTTTTTCTGTCCTTGAGAAATGAAACAGCTGGTAAGATGAAATGTGGTTGTGTTTTAAAACAGACAACTCTGAAAAGAAAGAAGTGGGGCCATAGGAGTACGTTCATGCATATTAAAATGAAATACTACCTTCTTGAGCTTGATAAGTCTGCGTGCTCAGCTCCTTCTAATCCGTCTACCGTGGACTGTAAAATAAAATTGACCTTTAGTCTCCTTGTAATTAGGTTAACACCCACGTTTAAGAATACAATCATGTATTAAAAATCATCAATTTTATTTCATCTCACTGTGCTAAGTATTATCTGGCAGAATCTCTGACGCTTTATCTAACAATTAATTTAGAAGCAATATCTCTTCTCATGCACAGAGGATACATTATGAGATTGCTCTTTCAGAGCCAGTAATCTATGATCCCACTACACAGGTACAAATCTATTTGCCCCTTCAGCTGCTTGCTGGCTCAGTCACTTGTCTCTTTTCTTGCAGAACGATTCCTGGGGAAAGCAGTACTCGTACGCACTCTTCAAAGCCATGAGCCATATGCTCTGCATTGGTTATGGAGCCCGCGCCCCTGTCAGCATGTCCGACCTCTGGATAACCATGTTGAGTATGATCGTGGGGGCAACTTGCTATGCCATGTTTGTTGGTCACGCCACTGCCCTCATTCAGTCTCTGGATTCCTCACGACGACAATATCAAGAAAAGGTAATTCATTTTAACTTAACTCCTTAAGTTTTGAAAAGATTAATGGGGTGTTTTAGCTGTGGAAAAGGCCAAATGAGTTTACATGAACTAATCTGGTAGCATCTGAATCCTGTGGCAGATTCATGGTGCACAAAGGAATTCAGAATGCTCCATAAGCTCGACATATTCCTGCATGAACCCACTTTCCTTAGGGAGCAGACAGTTCTGCATGTCACATTCATTGAATGAAATCTTGGATGTGAAACTTGCTTTAAAATCTTCTGTGAAAACTCCATCCCCTGGTTCAGACTGTGCTTTGTGCCCTTGTGCTACAGTCTGTAGGTACTCTATCTAGGTAGCTTGAACAAGGGCCTTGAGGTTAGTAGCTCGGGCATGTCTCTACAATTTTTTGATGTTCCTTTGGATTGCAGTTTAGGGATAACATTGAACACATCAAAAGAATGGCCGTTAAATGAGGACCAGACCAAATCAATTAGTTTTGTTTGGAACTACCTCAGAGATGTGCTCAGAAGAGGTCCCTGTTTGCTTAATAATGATATTGTTTACACGCTAATCTGTGACCTGTTAGGTCCTCTCCAAGGACAAAAGAAACAGTGGCCAAGGGGCAGAAAAATAGAGAGAATTTAGTGGAAGAGAATTCTTTATGAAACAGGAAGAAAAAGGTTGTTTGATTCCTTTTAGGTATGATTGGCATTAAAAAGACATAAATGGGTACAGAGTGGGAACTTTCTGGAACGAGTACTAATTAACACTGTCACTTTTGTAATAAAAGCCAGGGGCAAGTGTGGGTGAAGCTATGAAACCAGTAGATGAGGCTAGGTATGGTGGCATAAGGAAGAAAGGATCAGAATGAACCTCAGCAAGGGACAATAAGGGTGTTACTGAGGTGCTTAAAAGAAGCCAAAATTGGTTATTATAATAAATGGGGAACTGGAGATGCCATGCCAGGAAAGAGGTCAGCTGAGCAAAGTAGTGAAATCAGAGATTTCACATCAGCAAATACGAAACACAGCCCAAGCAATAGTATTTGGCATATGTCCACAACAAAGTCCAGAAAGGCAAACTGGGCAGAAATCCCAGTGTGGTGGAACGCAAGCCTGGGGGGGAAACCTGGCAGAGAGTCAGTAGAGGAGATGGTGACCCTGGCATCTGCTGGAGATGAAGAGGAATAGCGTGAGTTTGCTGGGCAAGAAAAAGGGAAAAGTCAAAAAAAGATTTGAGTAGGAAGGATTGGGGTGTTTTCTTTACAAGTAGGCAAAGAGGGAGGAAATGAGAGTGTGTGGGAGAAAAAGTGTTTACATTCAGTTTTGTTAAGCTCGAGTTGCCACCGTGGAGTCAGTATGTCAGAGACAGGGAGAGGTAAGGGATGAGCTGTAAGTCCAGTAACAGAAGATGTAGCCAGGGGCTGACACATTAATCTCACAGCTGTTTAAAACAGAAGTTTGCAAGCAAGAAAACTCACGTGGTGACATATTTGCGGAAATCACCCTATCTTCCTCATTCAGATCCTCCCAAGTTCAGGGTAGGCAAAACTAGAACAGGCATAATTCGAAATGGAAGAAACAAACACAGGAAGACAAGAGAGAGCTTTCATTAAGCCAAATATGTCAAACACCATCTAAGAGCACCAGCTAAGAATTTGACCTGTGCCGAGCATTGCATGCTGAGAGAAATCAAAGTATGGTAAGAAAACAAATATTGCTCCACATGTTTACTGTTATGGGCCAAAGACTTCATTTATCGGAGGAAATGAACATTGATTATAAGCTATCAAATGTAGAAGCTGGACAATAAAATCACATACCAAGAAGTGCTACAAAAAAAGAATGTATTGGTACGTTCTAGTCATTTTGAACAAGTTCAGATCATTTTCTGTTGAAGTGAGTGAAACTGTTCTCAGAGAAAAAATACCTCTCAGATTGAATACAACCATCAGATCTTGGTATCAATGAGTGAAGGGCCAGTATCTGGCAAAGGAGAAAGACATGTCCAAGCCAGGTATACTCAATCCATATTCCCTTTTCAGTAAGAAAGTCTGACAGGCCATTCTACCTTATAAAAGGACTGAATAAATCAGTGAATCAGTGGCATCTTAGCACTCTCATTCCCATATTTGGTGTAAGTCAAAGATGAATGCAGTAGTACATAAAAGTAATATTTTAAGTGATAACACCTTTGACATTTTCTAATACCTAGGAAGTCACCACATCTCAAAGACGTTTGCCTTTGCAAAGGCAACATTTGTGTGAAAGAACCAGAAATGCATATGCAGAACTTCTTAACAAACTAATGTGAAACAAAGCAGCCAAATGGACAGTCACTTGACAAGGAGGTGAAGATCAGTAGTTAAATATTTCTTCCTTTATATGTTGGCAGTTTTTAATAGGAAGATGTTCACCTAATGCTGTGGATGTCTGTTGTAGGCATAAAATATCTGGGAATGAAGTCACGACAAGCTAATAGATGCAAGATTTGTAGTAGCATACAGATTGTCTCATAGCATAAAGATTTTTAAATTGGTTTGATAAAATGGCAGCTATTTTGTATACTTTGATTTTTCTCTATTTGTAAGCAACTAAAAAAATCACACAAGGTTTCAAAAATAGAAGAGAACAATCAGACCAATTTTACCAATTGCAAGTAGTAAAGAGGCATAAAATATCTTTAATTCAACCATATACGTATCGTAGGAAATGGAAAAAAATTACAAGTATCTCCATATCATGGATGCTGTCCCAGTCATGGGAAGATATGTTAAATCATTATTAAAGCTGTGAAAGAATTCTGGGTTTGACATCTACTTCAAATGTCCCAAAGGACATCTCCTTCTAACCCTGTTTTTATCTTATCTCTTAATTTTTGGTCTTTTAGCACCTCTTCAGTTAAATTAGCCTAGTTCAAAGGGAGAAAAGGACATAAATATACTTTTCTACAGAGAAAAAGCAACAATTGCATATAGAGATCATTTAAAAGCAACTTACTAATTGGCATTGTGTATTTTTACACAGACATCATCAGGATTTGAAGCACAGATTGCTCATTTTTCATTTTTTAAGTATCCAAATAAATGTTTACAAATGAATAACAGATTAGAGCAGGAGGGCAGCTTTAGATTTTGTGGCACGAGACGTTGCACCACCTTTTTGAGTCTGGCCCTCACAGCTCCAGTTTGGATATCTAAATTGTCCATGTAGTCCATGGCGAGACACTTGACAGTCACTTCCTGTCAAGGCAGCAAGGTCTCAGGGGCTGCTTTTGGGCAGCAGTGGCCAAAGTGTGATTCCATTTCCCTTTCCAGTCCCTGAGGAATACCACTCGTCACTGGTCTCCACTTGGACATCAAGCCATTGACCGCAACTCTTTGAGTGCAACTATCCAGCCAAAAAAAATGAGGGTTATGTTTCCTCTTTTCCAGTCAATAGGAACTTCAGCGGACTGCCACGACTTCTCAAATATGATGAATAGTGGCTTAGGAACTTCATCTGCTAGTTCCCTCAGGACCAACGGATGAATCTCATCAGGTCCCATGGATCTGTGCATCTTCATGTTCCTGGTGTTCTCCTACGGTGGGCGGTTCTTTGTTCTCCCAATCCCTGCCTTTGCCTTCTGTGACTTGGGCAGTGTGGCTAGAACAGTTGCCAGTGAACACTGAGACAAAAAAGTCATTGAGCACCTCAGCCTTCTCCATATCCCAGGTGACCAGGTCTCCCATTTTCTTCTGGAGAGAGCCCACATTTTCCCTAGTGTTGCTTTTATCACTGACCTACCTGTAGAAGGTTTCCTTGTTGCCCTTGACATTCCTGGCCAGATTTAATTCTATCAGGGCTTTAGCTTTCCTAACCTGATCCCTGACTGCTCAGACAATTTCTCTGTATTCCTGCCAGGCTGCCTGTCGTTGCTTCCTTGCTCCTTGTTCATCCATGCAGTCCTGGTGGTTTTGCCTGACTTCCTCTTTGTTGGGATGCATCGCTCCTGAGTTTAGAGGAGGTGATCCTTGAACATTAACCAGCTTTCTTGGGCCTCTCTTCCATCCAGGGCTTTATCCCATGGTACTCTACCAAGCAGATCCCTGAAGAAACCAAAGTCTGCTCTCCTGAAGTCCCGGGCAGTGAGTTGCTGTGCTCCTTCCTTGCTGCCCTAAAGATCTTGAACTCCACCACTTCATGGTCACTGCAGCTAAGGCTGCCCTTGAGCTTCACAGCCCATACCAGCCCCTCCTTGTTGGTGAGAACCAGGTCCAGCATAGTACCTCTCCTCATTGGCTCCTCTGTCACGAGGAGAAGGAAGTTATCATTGATGCATTCCAGGAACCTCCTGGATTGCTTATGCCTTGCTGTGTTGTCCCTCCAACAGATATTAGTGTGGTTGAAGTCCCCCCTGAGGACCAGGGCTTGTGAACTTGAGACTGTGCCTATCTGTCTGTACAGGGCCTCATCTACTTGATCTTCCTGGTCGGGTGGCCTTTAGCAGACCCCTACTGTAACATCATCTGTCCCTGCCCTCCTTTTGGTCCTGACCCATAAGCTCTCAGTTGCCTCCTCATCCATCCCCAGGCAGAGCTCCATGCACTCCAGCTGGTCATTGATGACACCTCAAGACATGGTAGCCACTCACTCAGCCAGTGATGCCTCTGCATTTTTGTAAGAGAAATAGGAGGCAGCTCTTCCATGTTTTCCTAAGTTTCAAGCACTTTGTGGTTAAACTGAAGGTGGAAAAAGGCAGATACCAGGTTCTCAGCGTGCTTGTTAGTACTGCTTTGGTGCCTAGGAAACTTTTCTGGAAAATCTTGGATATCTGTAAGTATCTCATCTCTAAGTGTCAGGGACTTGCATATTTCCACAGGAGTCTAGGAAATGGCAATCCTGGTCGTGATGCAAATGCATAGGAAAGGAAGAGCTACGGCGAACTCAGGACCACATCACTCTATCACTAGGCTTGTACCAGCTTTTGGTATATTTTTTTATTAAACTAAATATAATTATCCCTCTACATGTAAATGGAAATATGATTTTTTGTCAGTTTGCCCTTGCTGGAGTCCAGAGTCAGATGAGAGAGAGTGAAACAGATAAAGAAGAGTTTCCATTGCCTACATATTATATATACCACTCATAAAAATCTTTGGAAATCTAGTTGTTCTGGCTTTTTTTGCTTAAACTGGACAGATGTTCAAAATACATATTGCAGAACTTGAATTTTAGACACCCAGCTAAACTTGCAATACTGGAGTTTTAGCATGTAATTCCTGGATCTGATCTGATTTGAGCAGCAAAGTTTCTCATGAAAAACTGATTTCTAAAATGGCTTTTCATGGTGTTCACATTTTTTTTTGTAAATGGATCTCTTGTTTTTCTGGTGCTGCTAGTGGTTTTTAGAAAGCCTGAAAATAGTGTGACACAAAGATGGTCTGTGACTAGTCTCAACTCCTTCTTTTTCCTTAGCAGTAGTCCATTTTCACTTATACAGCATAATTTTAGCAATAGGTCATGTCATGTTGAGATTGCTGGACAAGGTGAGCCACTTGGCAGATAAATCTTATCTTTTCTGTGCAGTTTTGCTACAGCATACATACCACCCCAAAGGAATTACTTACTTTGGAGAATGAGGAATGGTTTACCTTATGCTATAGTTAAATGTACTCTCAAGGAAAAAGAAAAAGGAAATAATGCAAGATCTTGTCACTGGCTATCAGCCTGTAGTTTTGCAAATTTTTATAAAAATCTCACGAGCTTGCACAGATATATATCCTATTTAGCTTTGCCATGGCACAGTATTTTAAATAGTAAACAATTTTTGAAGTACGTTATTAATGATCAGGTACAAGTGCTGCTAAAAGTTTTGTACAGTCTCAGACCTTTGGGACTGAGCACTGACTGTACCAAAAGCATTATAGTCATTGTAGCATTGCAAAGTAGAAAATTCATTATTCCCTAAATATTTAGGCATAATTGAGAGTCACTGCCTGAGACAGTATCTGTGGATTTTTTCTGGGAGTTATAATCCTTGCTTTTGTGATTTTATTTGGAAGTCTAGGGTGTCTTATAGTTAGAAATGGGTCTGTAAGTCTTGACTTTTGCATTATTTGTGTATCATCATCTTATGCTGTTTTGGCAAATACCAGGTGACAGGCTGCTAAATGGATAGATGTAGTATTCCTGTCTTCTGTAAGCCTTATTGATCCTTGTAGAAAGCGCTGAGATTTCTTAGAATAAAGCAAGTTATTGAAAGATATTTGGTACAACTGAATCACAAAACATTCTGAAAGGGAAAAAACACATGGCTGCAGCTCAGATAAAACTTTTCAGATACTCTGTTTCACAGGGTACATAGTGTCATTTAAAAAAACATGCACATACAAGAACTTGTAGATATGTTAATTCTTTTATTTGTGTGGGTTCTTTAAATATTTGATGCACAATTAAGACCATTGTGGACTCAACCCTCTGACATATAAATGAATATGTAAGTACAGCCACAAGAGCCAGTGTGGGCTGCGCAGACTTATTCATTAAACATGAAAATATTTGTTGTGTCAGGATAGGGCCTCTACTGGCATCACTTGCTTTCTTTTTCTGTAAGCTCATCTTTATCAGTTAATGTTTAGTGTAATTACCTGAATTTTTGATGCACATAGCTGTGATATTTAATTTGACCTTGATCTTCCCAAGTTTTGAAATAGGAAAGAACAACAGATACTGCTGCAACAAGTAAGAACAAAAGCTATTCCCTCTCTCCTCCTAATAAAAAATTAGAAGTTACTCACCTTTAACAATACAGTGATAACAAAATAAACATGTTTGTTTCTTTTCAAGTGGAACCAAATAGTACGCTCAGTTCGAAGGTAAGGCTTTAGGAAAGGAATATAAATTGGTCAGAACGTTCTCACAAGACTGGTCTCCTGGTTTGTCCTACTACTGCATTATTGTGTTTCAGCTTCTCGTTACAGTCAGTCTTGCTGAGGTAATTGCGCTGGTTATTTTTGCCTCACATCTCTAAAAAGGTGGTTGGTTCCTTCCAGTACAGCAGGTACTGTGCAAGCCAAGTGCTATCCATCCGGCTGCATCATACCTGTGCCAAACTGTAATAGACTCCTACTGCTTCTAAAATGACAGATGGGACTTGCTTTGATTTATTGCTGTGTTGTGGCTAATTTACCTGTAATGTTTTCTGCTGTCTTGCATTATGGATTAGGTTTCTAACAGTTTTCCATATGAAATTGCAGAGCAACCTCAGTACAATCTCAGCCATGTTCATGATGACTATATAAAATTAGCTGTGAAGGCATTAAGTTATACCAGAGCCAGATTTTACACACAACCTGCTTTCTTTTCACAGTAATTATCATAGGGTTACACATTAAATAGATTTTTTTTTAAAAGAAACGAAGAACAAGGAACTAACTTTTCTTTTTCAAAATATCTGTTCAAATATAACACAAATTACCTTTTAGCAAGAGAAAACTCTGTGATTCACACCAGATAGATATAACTGGTAGCAATTATCCCAGTTACACTATAATGATTGTGCTTGTGTCCTGTATATGTAGAAGGAAATAGCACTCAATATTATCTAATGTAATATTACGAGTGAGAAAATAGTCCTTGCTGTGGAGATTATTTTTTTCCCTTTGCCTTGTTAGGGAGAAAGGGAAGAAAGAAGGATTGATTATTTTTATCTTGACTTTTAAATCATAATTCTCTCCTGACCTCACCCTTTTTCTTGAGGTTTGAGTAACTAAAGCATGTCTGCCTTGAAAACAGAATAATTTGTATAACTAAGACATGCAATACAGATTTATAAAGGCTTTGTAGTGCAGAGGTTAGCAGTAGGACTGAAAGCTTTTCTTCGCAAAATAATGTTTTAAATAGTCCATTATATTCTATTGTATGCTAAATTAACAGTTTTGTCCAAGTGGCTACTAACCTTGAAAAAATATTTTAACACTAATTCAAGAAACCTCTACTAGAACAGAGACTCCATAGTGAATATAGAAGTAAAATGTTTTTATCTCCATGTGTTTTTGTAAAATGGATTAGGCTTACCTTTTCCAGCAGATTTGTGCAACCAACAAAAAATATCAACAAAACCTTCAGAACACATTTTTCTAAACACTAAGTATTTACTAAAAGCATAATGAAAGCAGATCTTTTCATAAAAATGCACAACGCCATGGGTTCGCAGTGTACAGTTTTGGGTTAGGAAAATGTCATTTTTGCATCTATATGATCTCCTAGACAAAAATATTTGTTCAACAGCTGCCTTGTATTATGGGCAGTGCTGGATGCCTGTGTATATTCAGGCAGAGCTGGCTGAACATATTTCTTCACTGCAGAATTTGATGTAACAGAGGTAGTGGAAAGGCATCTGTGACTTTTTCCTATGGTATGCCTGCAAGGAGAAAAGCAGCTGGAAGCAGCAGAAGCCAAAGGATATGTGAAGTGGGAGGTGGGGAGGGATGAAGAGAGGAGGCAGAAGGGGCAGAGGCTGTTGGCTTATTTTAGGGAAGAGCTGTGACAGACACAGGAGCTTATAATGAGGGATTTGTGGATAGCCCTTGAATTCATCTGCTGAGAAGAGCCTCCCATTGGTCAGTAGATGACATTATCTAGAAGAAATTTGGAAATGATTCAACATGCCCTCTGATTTTTGGGCAAATGGATAGGGATGAGCCTTTTATTTTCACCTGCATTTCACCCACTTTGAGCATCAGCAGCTTCTATAAGTGGACAGTGCAAATAAAATAACAGATGAGACCCAAAGTGAGAATGATCAATGGTAACAATTTCCTTGACACCATCTCACATCACCTGGTCAGCCAGCTGCAAGGTTTTGGGTTGCATGGGCAGAGACAGGACAGTAGCTGATGATCCCTGCTCCGTCAGTTGCACCTGTAAGGCAGACAACAGTATTTACTGTTCAAACTGTTTTACTAGAAAAAAGTCTGAAAGGAAGTAAATGAACTACTATAAAAAGGGAAAAAGATTAAAAACTCTAATGGACTATATTGGGTCACTGATTTTAAAACAAAATATAAAAATCAGTGAGTAACTGACTTAAAAGCAATGCCACAATAAAACCACCAGTATACATAACTCAGTAAATGAAAACGTAATTCATTATTGCTGAAAGACCGTGGTTTAAAATTCTGTTTGCAAAATATTTAAGAAACTGGCTTTTGCTCTGTAAGAGTTCATGATTTGGGGAAGATAGCAAAGAACAGTGTAACCATGCCAAACAGTGCGAAATCCAGAAATTATGCGGAACAGGCATAAACCTTACCTCTTCCTTGTTTTTACCTCAGCTTTGGTTTTTTTCATAGTTTCTCAATCTACCAGTCTTCCTCCCAATCCCTATGCCTGCGTCCAAGGCAGTCTCTGCATCTGGCAGAGAATATTTGTCCTCTTTTTCTTCAAAACTGTCCACAGAAGCTGACTGTTTTGTAGGGTTTAAAGAAGATCATCTAAACCTTCCACAAGTTTTGCCACGGCAGGAAAAGAAAGCTTTCATTTCTGAATGATGCTGTTTCACTTACGTCAATGAAGTGAGAACTTCCTGAGGGAGGGTGCAGTGGTGTAATTACATAGAATAATGTGACAAAGCAGGAAAAAGGGAAAAAAGTGAATAATGAAAGCATTGTACTGTGGCGTACCCATTAATACTAGGTGAGCACTCCATTGCATGTGACATTTAAATTTACATTCCAGTTATGAACAGAGTAGGGAACAATCCTGTGGCAGGCTGAGAAAATGAGTTGTCTCTATCTGCAGCAGCTGAAGGCGATTCCTCAGTGGGGTGGCCTGGGTTTCTATGTCACACCAGGGCTAAAGGCACAAAATTGCTCAAAACTGAGTTTAACTTTATAATTTACGTTATAGGCACTTCTAACATACCTTCCCTGGGTGGCAGAGAGGGCTTCTGTGCTGGCCATCAGTTTGAGAAAATGTCAGTACCAGATGTGAAATACAGAAGGAAACACCAGCTTATGCTTGACATGGCTGCTGCTTGAGCCCTTAAAATTATTAGGTTACCACAGGCAGTTATTATTTATAACAAGGTTTTTACATAACACTGAAGTTTTAGCCGAAGCAATATTCTGTTTCTGTAGTTCTCAGGAGTTAGCATCGCAGAGCCCGTGTGCTATATTTGATTATGACTACTCAAAATGGTATTTCACTGTCTATGCAGCTTTAAAATATATTGGTTTGTTGTGAAAACACTTAAAATTCTTCCAGCTCTGTTTTCACATTCAGCTGAGAAACAAAATACAAATGAAAAGCCTTTCCTTGCCTTAGCAGCTTGTTACCTGTGTTTTTCACATAGCCCATTTGTTGCTTTCTCTTTAGGGGATGCACTACTGTATAGTACTGTACTGTTTCTGTACAATTTCATGGCCATAGCACAAAACTTTGTGGTCTCTTGAAGACTGAAAAGGGGCTTGGTGATCTTTTATTTATCTAGCCCCTCTCAAAACAAAACAAAACACAAAACAAAACAAAATAAACAAAATTCATTTATATAAAACCAAACACTATGTGTTGCCCACCTGGAAGGACCCTCCTCGGCAGGGCTGTGGAGGTGCCAGGTCGCCTTCACCAGGGGTCCTGTACTGCAGCCTTTCAGTGGCATGCCGTTGTCAGTGCTGGTAATGGTGTTTAGAGTACTAGTTCAGGACTTAGATTACCAGTTGCACATGTGAAACAATAGCCATCGGAGGCTATCATACTCACAGCCAGTGGTACTATAGTGCAAATTGCTTCTATTGCCATGGAAACAAAGGCTTCTTTATTCTACTCTAAAACTAAGGTAAATTTTGCTAAAATTTCAGATGCTGAGCAGAGTGCTCCTAAAAATACTGAAGACAGGAAGAAAGAGATATGTATTTTATAAATCTGATTTCTGTTAAGTCAAAGAAAATTTAAGAATTCCTTAGGTTTTTTTAATTTAGAATTGTTTGTCT
>VFFE01005869.1:368339-379481 GCA_008921705.1 Burhinus oedicnemus
CACACACACTTTCACTGTAAAGAAAACTTAGCTGACTAGCTTGGAAAAAAGGCTACATCTTTGAACAGCAGTTGACATGTGAAATAAATTCTGCCTTTAATAGCATTTGCAATTAACTATCTCACTCCCTTATTTCTTGAGGTAGTAATTAGCAATTGGTAGCAATTAGTATGTTTCCCTTATATAAATATTATCTCTGGTTCTTCAGCAGACAGAGGGACTTCTGATGTTTTCTAAAGTTCACATTTTTTAACTCAGGTTTCTTGCCACCTACATGCTTGAACATTATTTAGCATCAAAAGGCCTTAGTCCCAAAAGTGGTCTTTATAACTGTCATGACGTGAAATGGAGATGGTACAGATAACAAGAGAAAAAAAAACACAATAAAACCCCACAGCTAAGAGAAAGCTATTTCAAAAGAGCACTTGAATTACAAGTGTTTACTGATATATACGTAAGCAGTTTCATCTAAGAACAGCTCTGGTGTTTGCCTAAGCCACCAGCCTCACCAGCAGTGGCTGTAGGTGGCTACCCGTGGAAGAATGAGAACAGGGCAAGTGTCGTATTTCCCTTAATGACTATCCTAGGCTCCCAATATCTTCAGTTCAGGGGATTCTCTGAAACTGATGTGATTTGTCTACTGAGTAATCCTTAATACATATCTCTTCCAATTACTCATTTACACTCCTCTTGAATCCATGTGCTCTCTCTGCAACCACGCTATCCTTTGGCAAGGAGCACAGATACGTACTTTGCTGCATCAGAAACCACCTCCTCATTTTGGGATTGAACCTGGCTCCTACTGTTTTTTGGTTCTGATGGCCATTAATTCTTGTAGCAAAAGTGATACTACAGTTAATTCCTACCCACCCTTTGCATGCCAGTTATGATTTTGTAGACTTCTTCTAAGGATGATAACATCCTTAAAACCTATTTTTTTGAAGGTAAAGAGACCTATTCTACTTAATTCTTTCTTGCATGGAAGCCAGCTCACCCACATAATCATCATTCTTGCCATTCTCAAAATTTCTTCCTGACTCTTCTCTAGCCTTTTAGAGATGAGAGCACCAGATCTGCAGCCAGTATACTGATGTGCAACTAATAAGAATAATTTGTTTCCTAATAATTCCTAACATAATTTGCTTTTTTAATCACTTTCAACCATGGAGTTTACTTTTTTTTTTAATTATAACTGTAAAAGTTAACTCATAAGAGGTAATGGATGCCTTATTTTATGTATTTGTCTAGAAGTATCACTTAACATTGCTCTCTATCAGTAATCTCCAACCAGCCCATAAGAAGCTGCTTTTAGTTTCTTTTTAACAAGCCGCTTCATCTTTACACAGTGCTGTTTCTGAAATTGAGCAGAACTGTGTGAAGTTCTTGGCCTTTGTTATTCCCATAGGGATAGTGAATGTAAGTACGTTATGGTACCTGTTACAGCCTGATGAGTTAGATGCAAGATTCTGAAAAAGATCCTGCATGGTGCTTCACGTTGCATCAAGGGTGGCATTTTGTGGCAGTTCTTGTAAGGGAGGTACTCTCACAACAAAATAATTAAAACCTTCTGTTATTGAATTTATAATTGCTAATAGTAATTGTATCTAAGTGAAAACAGGACTGAAAACATGAGTTTGGTACACATAGACAAATGGAGTATATTTTTAGAGAAAGTATTTGGTCGTTTCAAAATCGATTTTAAAATTATCAATTTGGTAACTTCACTATTTTTTTCCCAGTTGTTAACCTTCTCCTTTTCCCCATTAAAACTTACTTCTTTTTATAATATCTTTCCTTCTATTTAATATTTATCTTTGGAAATCACAAAACTTTATATTCTTATTTAGACTATACTATAATCCTATGCACAAAGGACGAAACATCTCCAGAGTTAACAGTATAAGGCCAAAATGTGGTGTGATTAGACCATAGTATGCTTCAATCCTTTTTAATAGTGTAGTCATTATGATTTTTGGATACAGGCCATCAAACATTAAAATAATGGTGGAAAAATCAAATGAGTTTATTAAAAAACAATAAAGTATCAGAGTCAAATTATTGGAGATTCCAAATATTTTGCTTCCATAACAACTTATGCCCATAAATTTAGCTCATAAAAGACAGAGAAGTAATTCTTTCATTATAAGCCACTTTACTTTTGTGCATTTTTATATGCAGTGAACCTTGGTATGAAGCTTAAAGAGGGGAACTAGGGAAAATACATCAGAATTATAGATGTAGTCATACTGGAACTCATTTAAGTATCTCTTTATATAGCTATATGGAGAGAGTGAATACCTTTTTATCTAGTGCATTAAAGGTATTTTTCACATAGACACAGATAAAACATAACTTTAGCTCATACTCTGGAGTACTGAACTCACGAATGAATTATGCAGCATGTCAGTCTCGCAGAATAAATGCTGATATACCACAACATTAGTATTTGACAAATGCTGAAAGAAAGTATTGATATTTTTCAAAGATCCTTCTAAGGTATGCCTAAATAATAGTCTAATTATACAAGGCTCAAGCAAAGCCCTGAAAACCTCTTAGAAAGGACTATAATTAAGTTTTTAAAATTAAAAATAGTA
Source organism: Burhinus oedicnemus (assembly GCA_008921705.1). Lineage (NCBI taxonomy): Eukaryota > Metazoa > Chordata > Aves > Charadriiformes > Burhinidae > Burhinus > Burhinus oedicnemus. Next base: position 370,934 of record VFFE01005869.1, read on the forward strand.
ACAAATGGGACATTTTAATGTTGAAAATGAGCAGGCAAACACCAGGTGATTGGATTATTGTGTTTTAAGATGCTTTGCCCCCGCAGGTAACAAACTGTGTGCACACTCAAATCTGTTTCCCAGAGACCTAAGACAATGAATTTTGATTTCCTGAACTATGGGGAGTGCGCTTGCTCCTCGATGTACACACATAGACGAGTGTACATGCTGCAGCGGAGACAGAACTTTTGAATTGTCAGCCACTTTCATTGCTGTTGCACATATTCAAGAAACTTTGATCACAGTCCCTTCTGTGTTTGACATGCTTTGTTAGCAAATCCATCCTGAGCTGAGACATGCTTTGGCAAGTCCAAGATCTAACTGCTTCCAATAGTACAGCTAATAATACACCAGTAGTTCTCAGTAGTTATGATTTTGACAGTCTTGTTACTATACCTACAAGATTCCTTTGTCATAATTGTTTAATAAGTATTTCAGATGTGACAGTTCTTTCATGAGCTCTTTAAATATACTAATCCAAATCAAATCCCCAAATCTTAGTGCAGCAGTTGTCTTTTATAGAAAGGTAAGTTTTTTGAGAAAAGTATGGGACAATTCAGATGCAAACTAAATACTATGAGAGATGTCATGGCCCATTACGGAAAAGTAAATCCATTCTGTGCCTGCTCCTATCTGAACTGCTATTCAGGCATCTGAAGAGCAGAATCAGAAAGGTTTTTGCGGGCCCCAGGCCCAGTGCATTGACAGAACAGCAGCTAATGCAACAGGAGTGCTGTCCTGCAGAGGAGAATTTTGCACCATTGCCTTACTCAGTCTGAGATCATGCTTCAAAGTGTGGCCATGTCTCAATTTTTAATGCACTGAAGAATTTTTCAGGTACCTGATATGCAGCTAGTGCTAGAGGCAGCAGATCGAAAGAGTCAAGCACTTTTTTTCCCTTTGTGCGGTTTCTGCTGAAAGCCAGGAAAGGTTACTACTTGTTAGACAATGCTTACCACAGCATGTTCATTCCTATTAGGTCTGAATATGCTATTGCAATTATAGATGGCATTGCTGATTTTTAGGAGGTTAAAAATAATAGCAAAGTACTTCAGATGACTTCTGAGTTAGTTCTCTTTATGTAAACACATTCTTTTAACATTGTGCTTGCTTTGGCTTGGCTAGTGTCCTGTCTAGTAAGATTTGGAAAGTTTCGGTTTATTTAGCTAAAACCGAATTATCTTTCGCCCTAATCCCTGAATTGTGATTGTGAGTCCATTATGTTAAAACAGCAGAGGTTAACACGTGTCTCTTTGAACCCTTTAGAGAATAATTGAAGATAAGTGAAAAATAAGTAAATGACAATTCTTGATGCAGGATTGGAAATTACATGGTCTGTTTTAATTCAAGATTAGGAGCTAAAGGATCTGGCTACTGGAAAGCAATCTAACACCTGCCAGGCTTCTCCATTTTCCCCTCATGGGCTTCTGCAATAAAAGGTCATGGCACTTGCATAAGGGGAGTGTGGGAAGGGAAAGAGGAAAAGCAGAGGGCAGGATGCAGCCCTGATCCCAGTAGAAAATGTGGTGTAGACAAGACAGGGGTGCACGGTATGGATGTGCCCACATCCCTTTCCTGTAAACCTCATCCTTGGAGGTGGAAGGGGAACATCTTTTTCTTCAATATTCACTGTGGAATTTAAATTCTGGATCCAGAAGCAAGCTAAAGTCTTCTGAAGCATATTTATTTGGAATCAGTAAAAGTGCTGCGGGGGTCATGTAATACAAAATTTTATGTGTTGAGTGGGCATCCTTTAAACATGCCAGTGTCCATGAAAGTCACCACAAATAAAGAAGAGTTGTGACTCACCACCAGCAAGAGGAGATAAATATGCTGTGAACTGTCTGATGCAGAAGCAAATACATGTGCCTATTTTTATGCACTTGGTTGCACATTATGATTATGGTAGTAACAGCATACAGAAGGCTACACAGCATTTCCCATGCATAAATTTGGAGTTGCCTTTTAAAAGCATGTGATCTCAAAGGCAAAAACAAGGAGAACAAAAAACAACTGAGCACAAAATACGTTCTGAATGCACATTTATGAACTTAATTTCCAGGTGGTACGGTGATGATTTAAGAAGGTAAATCTTGTTAAAGCTACGGGAGATAGCCATGTTATACTCTGCACATCACGGCAATGCCAGATCGTTGTTTTGCTTTTTTTCCTAGTGCCACTTGAACAAAAAAATTGTACATTATTTTGAAACCTGCACAAAACTCTGTTTAGTCTGTATTTTGAGACTCTTGCTGTTATCTAGCAAACACAATAACCAAAGACTTACAATCTTTTCTCCAAAAATTGTCTTGCAGGCAAGCTGAAGGTAAAATATTGATTTTTCTTTCTAAAGTCTTAGTACCTGAAAAATCAGAGGTCTCCTTCTCAGTTGCAAAATAAACTTTTAAAGCATAATCTCTTTTGATGAGGAGTCTTTATATAAGAGACTAAATGGAAATGGACATTGCAAAAAAGTTTTTGATATTACTTATAAATGGACAGATAATGAAATCTAGCATAGATATGGATGAACAAGGTGTTGGATTACACTTGTTTAAAGGTAAGCGTCTAACACTGAAGGAACTTGGTGTCATTTTTAGTGATTAACAAGAGTCTTCCTCCTCTTGGGACTAAACTACAGTGATACAAGATTGTAGAGATGAGTGGAGTTAAAAGCTAGTGCAAAATGTGGTCTGACACTGTGAGTACAGGTACAGCCTTCTCCGTAGCTCCTGAGCTGAGTTCAAGGCAATGACTTTTATGTGTTGTTTCCATCTCTTTTATGATACCTTCATACAGTCCTGCTCAATAGTAGCACTGGATCCTAAGTCAGCCTCAGCAGAAGTTCAGCACAGACTGGCAAGGAGTTCCCCTAAGAGGATTTTAATATCCCAGCTTGTTCTGTGGGGTCTGTGTTCATTAGTTTTCTTCTGAATAAATCCAATTTCCTTTTCCCTGATTTGTGAGAAGCAAAACCTCTGTGGTTGGTTGAGAGGATACTAGTAAGTTGCCCTAAAGCTCCTGCAGTTGCAAGTTTTACGAGCTAATCACTGCATGTTTGTGCTCTCTGATCACTCTAGTACATTTGAAGCAATGGATGGTGCCTTGATAGAAGGCTAAACTATCTTGTAGATAAAATAAATACCTGTGTGATTATATATATTTTTTAAAAAAGACACATTCTTTGTAAGTCGCAGTTTTCATTTTAGCCTGGATTGCAGTCATTAGTTAACTCTGCAACTGAAAACTATTATTCATTTCGGTGATCACAAGAATGCCACTTACGTGTATTAAAAATAGGTTTATTTCATAGTGAGGAGTTTTTTCTTGTGCTGAATTGAAAATCAGGAAGCAAAGATGGGACTATGTCTATTAAAAAAGTAAGAAAAGAGTAGAACTACTGAGAATCATTTGAAAAATATACCTGATGAGAGCATTATGCTATAGGAGTTGTAACAGATTATTTGGGAAATACAGTGGCTAGTACAGACATCCACAGTCCCTGAAACAAAAATCTAGCTACTCATTGAACCACTCATTGCCACACATTGTATAAACACGTCTGTATTTATGGAAATATTAGTTTTCATAATCATCCACATTTCACCAAGAGTAGAAAGTCTCCCATCAGTAGGGGTTGGAAATGAAACAGTTCATGCTTTTTAGCATCTGGCACAAAACAGATTTACTACTGAGAGGAAGAGAAACGCTGTCAATATTATGTGTGTACAGCTTAATATATAACAGACCTTGAAAGGAGTTAAGAAGCAATGACATCTGTAGAGATGTAGAAACGGAGGTGTATGTACTCTAACACCAGATACATTCTTCATAATATTGATACAGCAATGGTACAAACTTAGAATCTGAGAAAGAGGTTAATACCCTTCCTGAGCCATTATTTAAAGTTCATGGCTGGCCTATTTTTAGGCCACCATGTGAGAAGATGTTCACTGAAAATAGATACAGATCATGTGTCCTTGCAGAATATAGAACATCAGGACATTTCATTTCCAAAGAACATAATTGGGACTGGGAGAAGAATCTTCTTTCCTCTCACCTTTTGCTTGTAGATTATAACTTTGTTATACAAGCACACACTCTTACATGAGTTATATTAACCTCTAAATATTTAACTAAAACTAGTTTGAAATACAGTTCTAATGAGACACATTAATTAAACTTTGATTTTTTTACAATAAATGTACAAGTATGTACATTTGTACACATAAAGATATGCCCATGTACACTATAAATATGTGTGTTGGAGAGCATATATATACATATATATACACACATATGCAGACTTTGAGGCACATACATGCAAACACATGTGCCCAAGATGTATGTGTGAGAAGAATACTATATATTATTCTCTTGATATGTTTGCATAGTACTAAGTACATACATTGCATTACGTACTCCAGTACGGTCTTGATGTTTCTCAATGTTACAGTACATCTCAACACATATTTCCTATGCAACCAGTCTATGCTTGTAATATATTACCTTAAAATGAACTGTAATGACAAGGGTTTTAAGGGCTCTCCTATGATATAAAACCAATATAGACAAATTTATTCATAAAAGTAGAGATTAAGATATAGTCATAAGATCATTTGAAAATCTTTCTGAATAAATTATAGGAATATATTTCTTATGGAAATAATCCTCAGCCTATATTTAATTCATGAAGTTAGTAATGTAATTATACTTAAATGCTATCAATGGTTAAATAAATTTAAAACTTTGGGCAAGCAGATGAACTGAAATTATTTTGAAAAAGACTATTTAACTGATGTAAAGAACGTGGAATGTGGCACTGCCTATCCACCTGCATCCTGTGGCTGCTGGGACTCATGCACAGATGCTAACAGCAGTTCCCGAATGCTCTGCTGTCATCAGGCCCCCTTGCTCTTAGTGCATGTCTAGTCCTGGAGAGAAAGCACAAACACAAATGTTAAAGCCTTAGTGACTGCATGCAGAGAGCAAGCGCAGCATAATTACTAAATGTAGATGACAGAAGACTACAGGTATCTCCCCTGATTTCTTGTTTATTATTTACATAGCTGCTTCCTCTCTGTGATCCCTAGAACAAAAATTTTCAGGACTTACAAATGCTGAGGATGTCCTATGTACCCTTGATCTATCAAGCCTTGACCATGATTTGACTCCTAGTTGTAATGTGAATCTTTCTTTGTTAGTCTCATACCATGCCATTTTTAAGTGTGTCTGCCTACTGGATATTTAAAGAATGTGATGCGTTTCTTTTACTCTAGCTGTTATTACTGATCCACATTGACTAGTCTACTCCTGCCAGTTTGCCTTCTCTTTCCTCCACATGATCTGCTATTGAGGCTGTTCTTGCTGTCACCATGCCTACTTGCACTCCTCAGAATTTCTTCCACTCTACACCTCCCATGTCATTTATGCATCTCTTTCCCCTGCAGCTGCCAATATTAACCAAAGCGGCACTCTCAAGAAAATTCTGTATTCAGGGCTGTCTGGCTGTCACTCTACTAAGTTATTCCCAGAGTCTTCATCTGCATTTTTACTCTCTTCTGGAGCCAGCTCTCCATGTCTCACCCTTACAACTGAACACCATCCTCATGTTTCACTGTAAAACTGGGCTCTAGAATCAACGCTTTCAGTATTTTTCTGCTTCTGCACGCTTGCACTCTGGTGCAGCAGCCTGAATGTGAGTCATGAGCTCCTTACACTCATGTTGCAAGTTGCTACTCACAACATAACATCACTGAGCCCTTGTGCCTGGTCCCACTCCAGCACCCTTTTGAGTAGTTCCCTTTAGAAGGCAAATTCAAATGGCCTCATAATTAGGTTGTCCCAGTTCACATAGCAAAGCAGTGATGAAGACTGATTCAGAATTAGAAACAGATTGCACATCCTCCTTATCTTTCTTTTTATATCCTTCTGTTATATATAGATGTGTACATCTATAGCTGACATTGTAAATATTCTAGTGCATACACACACAGGCATTCAGGCTTCTGTCTCACATTTGTCTAAGAAATCTAAATAAATCTCATTGTTTACACATGCTCTTTGTTGCCCCTTTAAGATGCGGATTATACATAATATAGCAACGTTTATATTTTGTGTGTTAGATAAAGTTAGGAGTTTGCTGTTTCTCCCATATCGTACTATAGAGTAGGCCTTCACTGAATAATTAAAATCAAATTAGATGTAAACAGAAATGTACTTAAAAACTCTAAACATAATTTCAGTGTGGATATTTCAAACTCAGCTAACTGGGATTTATCCAGTATAATCAGTAAGATTTAATTTAAGCCACTTAATAATTTTATAGTCAGAGGCTTTGAACCACTGGGCTTTTAATTCGTAAGAAGAAGTAAGTGTTAACCTAGCAATTTACAAGATAACAGTATTTCTAATCCAGAGCTCTTGGAGACCTTTAAAATAACTCTGTGAACAAATAACCACTGATTGTTGAATAACTGTTTTCCTGGTTGTTGTTGTTACTGTGTCAGCTAAACCATACACATAGGGTGTAGATAAAGCACATTCTCTTGAGAGCTACCTCCTTGTGACTCAGTTTTGGCCATTTGGGCTGCAGTACGCAGGGGGCTGGAGAAGGGAGGAGGGAACAAAGAGGGAGGGATGGGATGGCAGAAGGAATTTCTTGCTTGTTGCAGAGCTCACAATAAACTCTCAATGGAAGCTTTCCTAGCTTCAATTTCTGATCTTGATCAAACAAGTGCAAATCAGAAATAAGTTAACACAAAAATTTATATCCAATCTATAGCTTGCTATTTCTCCTAAGGCATGTTGATTATTTCCTGCCACCTAGTTCTTTGCTTCAGTACTTTTTTTTAGTCCCCAGTCAGCCCCCTGCTAGCTTCAAACACAGATTTTTTCCACTCTGCTTTCATCCACAAGTTATTCTCTTCATGGTCTTCCCTTTCTTCAGCAAGATGAACTGTATTGTTCAGGCGTCACATGCCATTCTGCGTTCTGACTGACATATTTTACACAACAAAGCACCCAAATAAATATATTTTACCTAACAAGTCGCACAAATGTAAGTGTAACTCAGGCTGCCTTTGTGAAACTTGACTGTCTCTTCCTCTTTTACTTTCTCTCATGCACAACTACTCTTCCTTGCAATCAGGTGAATGAAGAACTGTCTGGAGAACAGTGGCACTCTTTCCAGCACTATTCTAAAGCAAAGCCTTTTTTCTTTTTCTTTTTTTTTTTTTTTTCTGGCAATCAGGTGAAATCTCACTGACTTTGGTGAATATAAGAAGTACTTTTCGTTAGAAAAGATATAACTAGCATTTGAGCTATTTTCTTTGGAAGGATATAGTAGAAAAAAATAGTAGCTGCCACACAGATCATGTACAAGGTCAACCACAGATTGGTTGGTGTTAGGAAGTAGTATCACTGGAGTTTCAGTACAAATGCACAAGAATTAATATGGTTTCCAGAATCATCAGATAAAGGAGGTGACTGGAAGCTCCACAGTGGAAAAGCAATGGTACAGCAGATACTATCCTGTGAGCAAGCAGACTAGACAAAGTTTTGTAATTATCAGCAAAACCAACTTTCTCCTGTTTCTTAATCACTGTTTTAGAAAAACATGAGGTGTGCTTCATTCATTTATACAGCAAACATGATAACTAATTCATGCCAGTCTTCCATGTACTAACACAAGATTCTGATATGGATACCAATAGGATTTTGTAAACTTCACATCTCTTAGGATTCACCTTTCTGCCACAATTTGACAATACATGTGTTTATATCTGTAGTCTCATTGGCATAATGGGACAACTTCAATATTTAAAATGCCTTACTAAACGAAGATTTCAGTCTTAAGTGCCCCCTGCCCAAGATATTATTTAGTAAATACTATAGTATTAGCAAGTATAATACACAAATGCATACACACACAAATGGGAATGAAGATATTTGGTTACTCAGGGGCAGAAAACTGAAACAGTGATTGTTAAATACATTTGTAAATTACAGATTATTTATTCAGTTAATAAAAGGGAACAGTCTCTACAGCAACTGTGGCATTGTACAGCAATAATTCCATATTACCTTCTGTAATGAACTATGGGTGTTTTTTTACTAAGAGTATTCAGGAAATTTGTTCAGCAGTACAGTTCAGAAGGGAAAACCTGAAAGAAGTAGAGATTGGTCAACTGGCCCAAACTTTACTTATCTGGATTATCAGGACTTCTCAGGCTTTTGAAATTAGACTGGCTATACCACAATAACAGACTGCCTTAAAACATTGCCGGTATTGCTGTTCTCATTTTGATGCTTCTCATCCTGTCCCAGCTGGAAACCAAACTTAAGAAGCATAGAACATTTCAGAACATTGAAAAAGATGAAAGCTAAATTCCCTTTAAAAATAGCCCAGCTAAGGAATGGATGAACAGTTGGGTAAATGAAAGAGTGGCTAGATAGTGTCTTCTTCCCTTCCCTTCCCTTCCCTTCCCTTCCCTTCCCTTCCCTTCCC